>ML788593.1:17793-49555 GCA_009831015.1 Picea engelmannii | reverse complement strand
AATACTTGTGGCAAAACTTGCACATGAGAGAGCACATGAGAGCACATGAGAGAGAGGGAGAAGATAGAAATTTTGGCATAATAGCATTGCTATGAGAATAGATGGGAGAATGAGGATGAGAGGGTCCAATTTATAGGAAAAGAAGAGGAGGGAGCCCACTTGGATGGGCTCCAAGTGGCACCCATCTAATGGAAGAGGGTCTCATCAAGGGGGGCGCACTTTTAGGTCAAGAGAGTGATGGGATGGATGAGGGGTGAGTTGGGAAGGGGGAAACCCCCTTTCCTTTTATCTAAAAGTCAAGTGGGGTCAAGTGGGGAACTTCCCTAAAGTTTTAGCGGTTCTCATGATGTATTTTATTTTTTATGAAATGTTAGCAAGAGGGGGGGGGGGAGGGCGCCCCTCTTTTAGGCAAATGAAGAAAGTGGGTTGTGGGTTAGGCTAAGGTGGGTTTTTTAAGTTGGAAAATGTTTTCCCAACTTAGGAAAGGCTATTGGGACACTTTTCCCACACTCTCTCATGACTTTCATGACTTTTACAAAATTTGGCAAATTTAATTAAGCCAATTACATGCTGATTTTTTACTGACTTTGACTAAACTTGGACAAAGGCCTAACAAAACTTGTCCAAATGAGCTAAGACTTGGTCCAAGGGTGTAGGGGGTGTATGAACCATTTGATTTGAGTACTCATACCCCTATACAAAATACCCAAGGACCATTTTTTTACATTTTACATCGAAAATAATTAAAAATCCCCAGTTTGCGGGAATTTTAATTATTTAAAAAATCCTATCAAAACTTAATGGAATTCTGCGAGACTCAAGGACATGTCTAACATGGTTATTTACAACATTCCTAGACCTTAGTTACATAGGTCTCGTCCACTAGAACGCCTTTCACTACTTTGGAGAAATTATTGTGAGTGAAAAACTCATGGGAAATTAATAAGGTTGATAAGCCAAATTAATAACCTAAGGATAAAAAACACTCAGTGAAAGGAACTCTCCTAATGAAGAAATCCTAATGCAACTGACTTAAACTATGATCCATGTAGACTTATTCCATTATTATCCCACGCAGGGGAGCGGAAATTCCAATTACAACAAAATGTTGAAGGCCAAAACTGCCTTGTAGAACCAATAAGTCTTCAACAAGATATGCACCATTGGGTGCATATCTTCATGGTATATGGAGTAGACCCCCTACTTGAATAGGTGGTCAACATTGTGTACCTTGTGATTTTGTTTCTTTCAATGATCCTCTTTATGTCGTCGTTTTGGAAATGAATTGAGTAAATTGAAAATATCCTAATAACAGCATTAAACTTAACACATTGTCTTTGGGATCCCTGGGTGAACATCTAGAAGGTTAATGATTGGATTTGATCATTTTCCAGCTACAAGCCTCTGGGCCTTCAGCCCCTTCTTCCCATGAAATGAGGGACAACCCCTTCTTGGGTCAGTACACCCAAAAATCCTAAAAGGTGAGGAGATGAGTGGATGAAGTGTGGAAAGTGACAAGTATGATCGGGAGTGGCACGATGACTTGTCAAAGGACCTCCCAGTAGCAGACCTATCCCTAAGGGTGACCCACTTACTAGGGCACAATGTCAACCACCAAAGTGAAACAGGGCAAAGAGCATAATGTCCAAGCAAACGTTACATAATCAAAAGTAGTAATAGATGCAACAAACTCAAATGCCTCAAATATTGAAATGACACTCACCATAATACTCGACTTGTACCTCATGGAGCAAGAGCCAATGTCTTTAGAAGGCCAGCTGATGTGGTGGATACCGTCGTGATGAACCTGGAGCTATGGCGGTGAGGTGGGTCTCTATTTGTGCAAGTGGACACTGCTGGTCAAGTTGTCTCTTGGTACTCCATGTCTGCAATCTAAGGGCCTCAAGACATCATCTCCTTAGTTATCCCTAGGAGTTGGGGATAACAGGGGTTATTGGCTCTTTTTACTCATGCGCTATCTCTTGGAGGGCAAGTATGGATCATTCTTTACTGAGTTTTGGACGAATTTGTTGCAATTAGGGTTTGTTCTTCTCATATCTTGGTGAAGTAAATTTCTGCAATTTTATTTCATGTTATTGAATGTCTTATAGTAAATTTTACTTGTTCATATTGAAGATTTTGCGTGGTAAAACCCTAAGAGAGGAGCATAAGTGCTTCCTCCTCTCGCAAGCTTAATTTCATCCATAAATTTGTGAAGGAAATCCTAGCTAGGGTTTGCTGCAATTAGGGTTTGTTCTTGTCATATCTTGGTGAAGTAAGTAAATTTCTGCAATTTTATTTCATGCTATTGAATGTTTTATGATAAATTTTACTTGTTCAAATTGAAGATTTTGCTTGGTAAAACCCTAAGGGAGGAGCATAAGTGCTTCCTCTTCTCACAAGGTTAATTTCATCCATAAATTTGTCAAGGAAATCCTACCTAGGGTTATGCTCATAAAGACCTGAAGTGCTAGCACTTTAGGAGTTTGATTCTAGACATAATTGAAGAGCTTAAGGACGGAGAAAAGGTTGCTAGAGCCCAAAAGTGCTTGCACTCTAGCAATCCTTCTCTTTAAGGTTTGAAACCTAAGGCCCTAATGTGCTAGCACCTTAGATTTCAAGCCCTACCTCTTAGATCTTGCTACTATCATCTCCAAACATATTGTATTGTTGTTGTAAAAGACTCCATAGCCCTAAGACAATAATCATTTAATTTCTCTTGTGGTGAAAGTGATCAACAAGCTCTCAATTCTCATTCTCTCAAAATTTCTACTAACTTGAGCTAATTCACTAATATACTTGCTATGGTAGCAAAAGTTCGCTACAGCCATCCTAACATACACTAATTTGCTGCATACATTGTTGTAATAGTGGTCAAACATACTCAGAAATTGCATATAATAATTGGTTGATGTTCTATTGAGTAAATGTTAAGTTTCGATGGTAAATTGTTGCAATTCTTAAGTGCAATTTTTGTTGCTGTTACAATTTATGTATTGTTGTTGTACTGTTGTTAACTGCTGCAATTTTACAACAGCCATAGCATCTTTCACTGTCTACTGTCTTTAAGAGGTATTACTATCTATTTACTCTAAATGGTCAATAGATCCCCATCCCATGTGTTGACCGCCTATTCAACTAGGGGGTCAACTCCATGTGCCATGAAGAGATGAATCATCAGATGCTCATTTGTCGAAGATTATTTGGTTCTACAGGGCATTTTTTGGCCTCCAGCGCACCTTTTTGTAAACGGAATTTCCGTACCCCTGCGTGGGTTAATAATGTAATAGGTCTACATGGATCATAATTAGGTCAGTTACCTTGGGATGGATTCATTGGGAGACTTCCTTTCACCGAGGGTTTTTTATCCTCGGGTTATTAATTGGGATTTCCAGCCTTATTAATTTCCCTTGAGTTTTTCCCTCACACCAGCAATAATTCCTCCAAAGTGGTGAAGGGCGTTCTAATGGGCTTATCCTCTGGTAACTATTGTTTAGGGATAATGTAAATGACCATGTATGACATCTCAGAAAGTTTCGCGGAATTCTGACAAGTCTAGATAGATTTTTTTTAATTAATTAATTTTTAATTAAATTTTCCTAAGTTTGGAGGTTTAATTATTTAATTAATTAATTATTTTGAGCAAAAAATTGTAAAAACTAGGTCCTTAGACTTTTGATAGGGGTATTTGTGCTCAAAAGAAATGGAATGAGACCCCCTACACCCTTGGACCAATTTTCAGCTCAGTCGGACAACTTTTGCTAGGTGTTTGTCCACCAGGAGTCTCAGTCAGTCAAAAACAACAATTTTAATTGCTAGGTCATGACATTGATAAAATGTCATTTTTGTAATTTTGAGTTAAAAGGATGATGTAAAGATGGAAAAAGGTAAGAGAGATGTTTCCTCACCTAATCCTAACCCACCCAACCTTTTCCAACCTTTACACACCCCCTCACCCACTCACTCACCCAAACCCTCACGCACCCTAGGGGAAGTTACGCCCCCCTTCATGAGAAAACCCTAGAAATTCATTTTTGATGAGTTGAGTGCCCCTCCACTTAATGATACGCCTTCCCTAGCCCTCCACGTCACCCTTTTGCTTGATCCTCATGTTGATATTATGGTAGCTGCGGGAGGTATTTACCTCCACGTGTAAACCTGACAAGAATAGCATACTCCAGGAAGCAAGAAGAAACTCTAATGAGTTGACTAATAACCCTAAAAGACATGTCGGCTCAAGAAGATAACTTGTATTAGGTTATTAACCTCCAAGAGAAGAAGTCGGCCAGAAGAAATAATATATACTGATCAGACAAATACCCAGAATGAGAAGTTGGCCCAGGCACCCAGAATTACTATAAATACAGGAGGCCAGTCTTCATTCTGGCAGGCAGTCTCAGAATTGCAGAATAACACTTGTGCGCACTGCAGTGCCCAGTTTTGTGTGCAGGTTTGGAGGAGAGTTGCCATTGCAGTTGCTATAGCTAGCAGATCACGTTTGGCTTGGACTATCTCTTGGTTAGGGTTTGGACTATCTGATCAACTCTTGTTGATGCACTATCCTTGGGGAAAGGTGCACTACCCTTCGTCTGGCTATCTAACCTAGGGTTTTCTTCCGGAGTGATTCTCTGTCAAGGTTAAGGTGCTCGGAGGGTGGCTTCGGCCTATGGTTGGGTGACAATAGGCCGAAGCCAAAACATCTCTCATTTGCCCTAGCCAAAACCCTAGAGTTGTGCCCCCCTCCTTGGGATTCTCTCTTGTGCTTGGTGGTGGACACTTGGCATTGATCCAAGAGAGGTAGGTTTGCCTCTCCAAGTATAAATAGAACCCCTCCCTCACTCTTTTCCTCACCATATCTTGAGCTATTGTTATGCTACTTGATTCTCATCTCACATCTCTCTCATTATTGTCCATTTTGCATCCATTCTTTTGTTCTTGAGAGTGTTGGAGCAATTTATTGCTACAAGATTCTCCTTTTGAGTAATAAAGATAAACTTTGGAGGATTGGAAGAACAACGAGTATTCTTGTCTCTTTCTTGCATATGAGGTAATATTGTGGATTTGGCATCTTGGGTTGCATAGAGTAGATTCTTGGGTAAAGTATTTTACTTGGGTAGATTACACAACTAGTATTATTGTTGATCTATATATGTGGGTTTGCTAATAGGGTAAAGTATTTTATTTTGTTAGCATATTCAGCCATATTATCTACTTGTATGCATCACATTTTGTGGAAGTTTTGCAGGTTTGCTTCTAGGGTTTTGTTGGGATAGCCTCAAGGAGGAGTCTTCCCTTGAAGCTTACTCAAACTCCTTTTCTCATTCTCTTTTTGTTGTCCACTTCATCCAATATTTCAGCTAGCTTAACATCATAGGTTGGTCATTTAAATACACTTTTTTCCATTAAAAATTTATGTGAAAAATTTATGCCCTAAAACAGAAATTTTTCTTCATCTTCATTGTTGTGTGTAGTTTTTCCACCAAGCAATAGCTTGTTGGGTTTTGCAGGTTCTTATCAGGTTGAGGGGGTTATGCTACCCAAAATCAACCACACAACACTCCAAGACCCTTCTTTTCAAGTGGATAACATATCTCAACCCTCCTCTTCACTTTTTTAGCCTCTTGTGCATAGATTCTTTCATTTTTAGTTGATTCTTGTAGCTCATAGCTTGGGAGGAGAATTGGTACGACCTACCTCATGTTGTCGTCATAATACACACTTGCAAACGTGAGCAAAGTCCATCTCACTTAGTGTGTCCTTGGAGGCACAATGCCTAGGTTCACAGTCCACACTGGAACCTTGACTGGAACCTCTTCCTTCTAGGCTTGCTCCTAGGGAAGCCAAGGGGGGTAGACCCTAGTTACTAGATGTGATTTAACGTTTATGTTCTAGGAGTTGGTTTTAATTTGTTAACAGTTTAGGGCAAAACTAACCTATGATGCAAAGGCAGCAAATGCCAAGTGCAAGATTACTTATGTCAAACAAACCTTTTCCCTAAGTCAATTAAGACTAGTGCCTAAAGGTTGGGCAAGGGATCAACTAAGTTTAAGGGAGTTTAATTACAAAAGATTACAAGTATTACAAAGTTACACTTATTCCACAACAATGCTACAAGTACTTACAATAATGAATATAAGATATTACAGCAATTATGAACAAGATGGATAAGATACAAAAGATACAAATGAACAAGATTAACAAGTGGTTACATGTGAGAGACTCAAGATTGTCAAAATATGAAGATCATTCACATAAGGCCAAGCATGCCCCAATAAGAATTGGACTGCTTTTCAATGGCAACCACTAAAGCATTCAAAATCCAACAAGAAGATGCCTCCAAGTGGGAAGCGCTATCTCTTGAAGGATCACACCACAAAGAGCATAAATTGAAAGATAATGAAATACTTGAAAGATAAATGCTCAACAAAATCAACAGATTTAACACTTAGATATTTAACCACACTTGCATGAAAAGGTAAAAGATGTATGTGCTTGCAAGCTAATGCTCTAAACAACCATAAGAGATACCCATGTAAAGATTGTCTAAAAGACTAAGTTGTTAGGAATTGCTTAAAGATTTACAGATTTTAATTACCCTCCTAACTAAGTGTCAAACCTTAATCCTCCTCCCCCAATTACCAAATGGTTGTTGGATGCTCAAGAAGTAAGGCAACAAGGCCCACCCTAGCTTCACAGGTCAACCCTAAGATCTGAGTACTCCCCGGAAATGACGCATCTTGTGCGTCGTGAGACCGTCCCCGGCTTACACCTTCCGTTGTTTTCCTCAAACCCCGTTTTAGATGGCAAAGATGGTGGTATTAAGGTGTCCTAGTTGGTCTAAAATATTAATATGACTTAGGACTAAATCTTAAAATGTGTTATGAGTGTTTTAGATGAGTTTTAGCTGCCCAAAAACTGTGATTTATGCCCAAAACCGAAACTTAAAAGCTGTTGAAAGTGTGTTGTAAAATATGAAATTGAAGCATGTAAAACCACATCTAAAGCAAGAAATGAAAGTAAGGATCATTCACTTAACCATGTCATTCACCATCCATGTATGTAAGCTTGAAAGAAAGAGATGTAAAGTGAAAGACAAGAACAGCTTGCCAACTATAACAGAGAATTGTTTTAGATTTAATTACTTAGCCATATAAGTTATCCCATTGAAGATAGCATGCTAAAGATTAAGAAACTTGCTGAAAAGAAAACTAAATCCTACACCATTCACATGTCCATGAGTACCTTTGAAAACTTAAATGAAAGATGAAAGCTTGAGAGATATGTTTGCCCAAAAATAGATTGATCTAAAACATCACTACTTAGCCATAGGTATATTGTATTTAGATGTACCATTACTTAAATTGTAGTGAAACTCAAAACATGTAAATGAAACTATGCCTCAAAGGCTTAAACTAAGATGAGCATATGGGTGATGTCTATCTCTAGAAAATTTTAAACATGTAAGCAATAGAAACCATCAACATACTATCATCCTAGCCATACGATATGGGGATGTCTCTCCCAAGGTGTAGGCAACTTAATTAATCAAAACTTGAAAAGTATTGCAAACCACTCACAATGGCACAAGGTGGAGGCAAGCCTACCAATGTTGTGTCAAAGAGGGTTGGAAAAAAAAAATTAAAATTGTTGTTTTAGACTGACTGACACTCCGGGTGGACAAACCCATGGCTAAAGTTTTCCGACTGAGCTGAAACTTGGTCCATGGATGTGGAGGGTGCTATTCCATTTCTTTTGAGCACAAATACCCCTATCAAAAGTCCAAGGACCTAGTTTTTACAATTATTGCTCAAAAATAATTAATTAAATAAATAATTAAACCTCCAAACTTAGGGAAATTTAATTAAAAATTAATTAATAAAAAAAAAGTATACTAGACTCGAAGGAATTCTACGAAACTTTCTAAGATGTCTTGCATGGTCATTTACAATGATTCCCTATAATAGTTACCAAAAGATAAGCCCACTAGAACGTCATTTACCACTTTGAAGGAATTATTGCAAGTGTGAGGGAAAAACTCAAGGGAAATCAATAAGGCTGAAAAACCCAATTGATAACCTAAGGATAAAAAACCCCCGGTGAAAGGAACTCTCCCAGTGAACCGATCCCAAGGTAACTGACCTAGACATGACTCATGCAGACCTGTTACATTATTAACCCACGCAGAGGTGCAGAAATTCCAATTACAAAAAGAAGTGTTGGGGCCAAACATGCCCTATAGAACCAAAATTCTTCGACAAATGAGCATCTGATGATGCATCTCTTCATGGCACATGGAGTTGATCACATATGTTGGAGAGGCGGTCAACAGGTATATTGCATTTAGATGTACTATTACTTAAATTGTAGTGAAACTCAAAACATGTAAATGAAACTATGCCTCAAAGGCTTAAACTAAGATGAGCATATGGGTGATGTCTATCTCTAGAAAATTTTAAACATGTAAGCAGTAGAAACCATCAACATACTATCATCCTAGCCATACCAATGGCACAAGGTGGAGGCAAGCCTACCAATGTTGTGCCAAAGAGGGTTGGAAAGAAAAACTAAACAATGATTATTAGAACAAACTAGCCACACAACCTTGTC
Organism: Picea engelmannii; assembly: GCA_009831015.1. NCBI lineage: Eukaryota > Viridiplantae > Streptophyta > Pinopsida > Pinales > Pinaceae > Picea > Picea engelmannii. Next base: position 40,948 of record ML788593.1, on the reverse strand, counting down.
CTAATGACAAGTGGGGCAAGAAATAAAGAATGTTAAAATGAATCTATGTCCTAGCCCAACGATATTGGGGGGTTGGTTGAGCCAAACACTCTCTCAAGGTGTAGGCAACTAACTAACTTGCAAAATTAAAATACAATGGTTGAAATACAACAAAAGAATGCAAGCCTCAAGGGAAATTCCTGGGGGCTTGCTACAATGCTAGAAATGAATAGATAGAAGAAGAGATTTGTTACCCAACTAGTGGAGGCTCTTTGGGGGTGTTGTGAGAGTGAATTTGGGCAACATATCCCCTTGTTCCTAGTAAGAATCTACAAAAACCAGCAAGCAAATGCTTGCTGAAAATGTTACACAACACAAAAAGGTTAAGAAAAATTTTTGTTTTTTACGCAGAAATTTTTCACATAAAAATCTCCAAGTGAAATTGAATTTATATGACCTATCTAGGATGGTTATCAAACTGAAATATAAATGGAATGTAAGCAGAAAATAGGACTAAGTAAAGCTAGGAGTTTGAGAAAGCTTTGAGGGAAGACTCCTTCTTGAGGCTTTCCCTACAATCCCTTGAGGTAAACCTGCAAAACTCAAGACAAATCGTGAAGCATGGAAGTAGATAATATGTATGGATAAACTAACAATCTGAAATAATTCAAACAACTAGCTATCCAACATATATAAACCAGCAAGAATACTCTTTGTTAATCTACTCAAGTAAACTACTTTACTAAAGATCCACTCAACTCTACACAATAAACTCAAACACCACAATATCACCTCATATGAAAGAATGCAACCAGAAAACTCTTGGTGATTCAAAATCCTCCAAAGCTTTATTAATCCAATGGGAGAGTGTTGCAGCAACAAGTTGCTCCAAGACTCTCAAAAGAAAATGGGATGGAAGCAAGAGGCAAAGAGCAAGAGAGATGGGGAGAAATTTCAGTAGAGTAACACTAGCTCAAAGAATGGTGAAGAAATGAGTGAGGAGAGGCTTTATTTATGCTTGGAGAGGCAAAGTTACCCCTCTTGGATGAGTTCCAAGTGTCAACAACCAAGCCAAAGAGAGGGGCGCACCACTTAGGATTTGGGTGAGGATTGATGAGTWGGATAAGTGAGTTGGCATGTGGGGACAAGCAATGCGTGAGGTGGTAGGCTAGGAAGGGCGCACCACTCATGGGAGGGGCCCCACAATCAATTAAATGACACTTCAAAGGTTTTTATGTGAGGGGGGGCGCAAATCCCCCTAGGGGCGTGGGTGTTTAGTGAGTGGGTTGTGCAAGGGGGTGAGAAAAGGTTAGGAGGTGGGTTGGGTAGGTTAGGAATCATCCCTCTTGCTCTTTTCCATCAATACATTACCCCATTAACTCAAAAATTACAAAACTTGACATTTCGGCAATGTCATACTTGGCAATTAAAATTGTTGTTTTAACTAACTGACAATCCAGGTGGACAAATGCCTAGCAAAACTTGTCTGACTGAGCTGAAACTTGGTCCAAGCGTGTAGGGGGTGCCTTTCCATTTCTTTTGAGCACAAATACCCCTATCAAAAACCCAAAGGCCTAGTTTTTACAATAATTTCTCAAAAACAATTAATTAATTAAATTCTCAACCTTAGGAAAATTTGATTAATTTAATTAATTAAAAAAAAACTATCTAGACTCGACGGAATTCCACGAAACTTTCTAAGATGTCTTACATGGTCATTTACATCATTCCTAAACAATAGCTACCAGAGGATGAGACCATTAGAACGCCCTTCACCACTTTGGAGGAATTATTGCAGGTGTGAGGGAAAAACTCAAGGGAAATTAATAAGGCTGAAAAGCCCAATTAATAACCTGAGGATAAAAAAACCCTCGGTGAAAAGAACTCTCCCAATGAAAACATCCCAAGGTACCTAACCTAACTATGACCATGAAGACCTATTACATTATTAACCCACGCAGGGGTGCGGAAATTCCGTTTACAAAAATTTGTGTTGGAGGCATAAATTGCCTAGTAGAACCAAACTGTCTTCGACATATTAGCATCTGATGATGCATATCTTGCATATAGAGTTGACCCCCTAGTTGAATAGGCGGTCAACACCTCCCACTTGTGAGCTTAGGGTTGGATCTACTTTCAAAATTTTCCTTTTAAAATCGTCTTCCAAGGCTAGGACGTGGGGTTCGCAAGTAATTTGTGAATAGTAGTTGTTGTTTGCTTTCTTCTCAACCCCTTTCGCACAATAAAGGTAGGCTTGCCTCCACCTCGTGCCATTGAGTGGTTTGTTTATTGTTTCTCTCTTTCCAAGCTTTTCTTATCTTAATAATTGCCTACACCTTGGGAGAGACATCCCCAAAATTGTAAGGCTAGGGTAACAATGTGTTAATGGTTTATTCATGCTTTGATGGTTAAAATTATCTAGATCTAGATCTCATTCACGCATTAAAAATTTAGCCTAGGCCCTTGGGGCATAATCTACTTGCATGTTTTAAGCTATCTCAAGTTCTATCTTATTTCACATGCTCTAATCCAACACTAAATGGTTTAATGCATTGATGGTATAATAGGTGGCATTCTCTTTCATGTTATTTCATACTTAAGGCCATTTGTCATCACTTAAGTTTAAAGTATTGTAGGCACACATCTTAATTTTCTTCACTTAACACTCTATCTTAATGCTCTAACACACATGGTTAAGTGGTGATAAGCTTTGGTTTTCCTTCTTTCTTTGGCAAGTTGTTCTTGCCCTTGTTCATTAGCATTCTTTCATTACAAGCTTTTCATGTTGTGGTTCAATAAATGGTGATGCAATAACTCTCAATTTCAGCTCTCTTTTCATGCTATACATGTGTTAATATGCTTAATTTTCATACTTAATAACACATCTTTCTAAGCAGCTTAAAGTTTCGGTTTTGGCATAAAATCACCATTTTAAGGCAACTAAAAGTCATTAAAACACTCTCTAATACATCTAAAAACCTAACCAATTGATCTATACACCTAATAGACTTAATAGGGCACCCTAAACCACCATCTTCGCCATCTAAAATGGGGTTTGAGGAAGGCAATAAAAGGTGCTAGGCCAGGGACGATCTCATGGTGCGCGGTGTCCTTTCCAGGAGTACTCAAATCATTCAGGTTGACCTGTGAAGCTAGGGTAGGCCTCGTTGCCTCACTTCTTGAGCATCCAGCAGCCATTTGGTAATTGGGGGAGGAGGTTTTTGGTCAAACACTTAGTTAGGGTAATTAAAATCTTTCAAAACTTAAAACCCTTAGCTCACTAAGCAATTAATAACCTTGGTTCAAATTGGCATATCTTAAGGTTTAACACTTGCAAGTATAATCTTCCAATCTCATCTACAAGTAATGCTTTGTGGGTAATTAACTAAATGTCTTAACTATTGTGGAACACTTCTGTTTAAAGCTTTCAAATCTTCTAAGTGTCCTTGTGGATTTTGAGTGTTGATGTTGCCATTGAGAAGCAGTCCAATAGAGTAAGCGCTATTGGGGCATGCTTAGGCTTTAAGGTGTTGATGATGTTCATGTCTTGATTATATCTAACTTCCTGCACATTTAAACACACGTGGTTAGCTTGTTCGATTGTAAATTTGTATCTCATATTGTGATATTATGTAACTAGCATTCTTTATTTGTAAGTACCTAACCTTGTTGTAGCGTAAGTGTATCTTGATAATCTTTGTAATCTTACTTGTAACTAAACACCCTTACATTTTAGTTGACCCCTTGCCCAACCTTAGGCACTACTCTTAGTTGACTTAGGGAAGGGCCTGTTTGACATAAGTAAATCTTGCATCCTGCATTGTTGCCTTTGCATCATAGGTTAGACTCCCCCTAAACCTTAACTAATTAAAATCAACTCCTAGAACGTAAATTCCAAATCTCATCTAGAAACTAGGGTCTACCCCCCTTGGCTTCCCTAGGAGTAAGCCTAGACGGAAGAGGTTCAAGCCAAAGTGACAGCGTGGGCTTTGAACCTAGGCATTGTGCCTCCAAGGACACACTAAGTGAGCAGGACTTGGCTCACGTTTGCAAGCGTGTATAAGGACGGCAACACCATGAATACAGAAGAAAAATCTACTTCACAATTAAAATTATCGACATCACCAAGTACTCACTCAATAGGAATCCCAATTCTGCAAACAGTTATCCCTTTGTTACTGATATATTCTATTAATGTCCATCAATATCAATAGTGATGGAAACCTCTTTAACAATAAAGGCCCTCTAATGTTTTTAAATTCATTTCAAACAGAATCTGAAGGAGAAAAGAGACATCTTTATGAAAATATGAATGCATTTTTAACATTATAATTGAACATCTCTATATTCATTTGTTTCCCTTACAAGGAGGAAATGGGGCATGAATTTACCGCATCACTCTGTCCAGGAAGGTCAGGCGGTCCACCTTTCGCAGGCTTTAAGATAAGCTCCACAAGTTCCAATACATCTCCAGTTATGAACGGTGTTCGTAGATGTGAATCCTTATTATTTGAATTCGGTCCTTGTGCTTTAGAAGCATCATTTAGAGCACTATTTATTTCTTCTTTAACAATAGCCAACAAAAGTGAAGCCTGTATATAGAAGGAAAGATGGCAGATTAATAATCCTTAAAGGATGAGATAACCGCATTAAATCAAGAAACGAAATTTATCATTTGGTTTAGAAAATGTCAATTACCACTGATGGATTGTTGCTGTTTATAATGAGACCTTTTAACATGTCGAACCTCTGATGAGGTGGAAGTTCCGAAAGAGTCTACAGTTCAAGATATTTAGCATGCTCTTAGTAGCTATAACAGAATTTTGAAAGAATCTACAGTCAAAGGCATTTAGCACACACTTCCTAGTGGCATGTCGTTTACACACTAATGACAATTTACTCATAATAAACATTTATACTTACTTAAACACAGTAAATATAAACGAAAAAAAATGATTGGGGAGAAAAAATAAGTTATAAATTAACATAAATATGCAAAATATCAAGAATATTACAAAAGCCCAAAACTACTACTTTTTGCATATAATAATTGAAATTTTTAAAGGTGGTTATACCATGTAAGGATGGGAATATGAGTTCGATCCAATCAACTTTTTCCTACTCATTCCCAACCATGTTGTTTCACTCATGAGGCAACAAATGCCACTCATTTTGCTTTTATGAAGCATATTTTTGCAAAGGCAGTTTCCCTTTATGTTGTTTACACACTAATGACAATTTATTCATAATAAACATTTTCACTTACTTAACAAAGCAAACATAAAAAAAGATCGATTGAGGTGAAAGAAATAAATTATACACTAACAGAAATATGCAAAATATTAAGAAAATTACAAAAGCCCAAAACTATTACATTTGTCATATAATAATTGAAATTTTTAAAAGAAATATGCAAAATATCAAGAAAATTACAAAAGCCCAAAACTATTACATTTGGCATATAATAATTGAAATTTTTAAAGGTGCTTATGCCATGTAAGGCTGTGAATATGAGTTCCATCTAATCAACCATTTCCTATTCATTTCCAACAATGTTGTTTCCCTGATGAAGCAACAAATGCCACTTATTTTTCTTTTCTGAAGCCTATTTTTGCAAAGCAACTTCCCTTTATTTATGAGGTAACAGATAAAGGGTAGATTTATTTTGAGGTTTCCAAGAACCATAAAAGGAACTAACTCATCTTTACACTTGCATTGACATAAGGAAATAGTTTTATAGCCTTCTAACAGTATTAATATTCAAAATTTAGCTGGGGTGTTTCTTCATATGAAAATACCGCAATTTGAACTTTCAAGGTTTACAGACAAGAGTATCATCAGTGGCAATTTGGTTGCCCAAGTATCCAAGGTTAGAATGTGTTCCTTGTCAACAATCTTAAGTGAGGTGATTGGATATAAATCAAATTCCTTATCATAACCTTAATTGTAAGCTTTTTTTTTTGCACTCTCAAGTTCAATGGATAAGGAAATTTTCAACCAAAAAATGGAAAGTTTGACATCAAATTTGACTTTATTTTTTATAAAATGGCTTAGATAATATTAAACAAATCTAAGAGCCATAAATTTTGCAACTTTTAATCACTACCACCAACAATTTGAATACTTTTAACTTTTGAGGTGTTCTTAAAAAACCAAATATTATGAAGACTGGAAAACCAAAATTACCACTGTAACCCATATCTATGTTCTTCTAATACATTAAATAACATTCTTTAAAATCCTCTGATATTGGCAGTCTCTCCTAGCACCTTGTAATATAGCTAATATTATAGATAATATATTATATTGTATAGTATAATATATTATATTGTATTGGATATATTATGCCTCGCCGTGCATAATTATTAAGATCAAGATTGCACCATGGGCTAGAGTCCTCACACAGGAATAGAACATGATTTGGATAAGAATTAGCCACGTGATGAAAGAAATATGTAATGTACATTTTATTAAAATGTCCATGTTATTAGATGTCAAATTTTCAGGAAACATTTCAATCCAAAAATATGGCCCTTTCTTTATATAATGTTACTCATATTTCATGAAGATTGTATATGTGATTTTTATTATACATTATAGGGATTATATGGATTTGGAAGATGGTACTTCAATTAGGTTCCTTCAGTACTTTGGATTAAAGAAGACTCATTCCTCCTTAATGGATGATTATGCTTGATGCATCATGGTTTGGTACTCCTCTCATAGTTCATATCTTTGACTGATCGCAGATGAATCACTTTCTTCAATCTTGGTAGAGTTGATGATTATGAAGTATGCTAGTGGATTTGGTGATAATGTTTGTTACCTTACATAAATTATTTTAGTATCATGGTGTTGTTCTTAGTATATTGCTCATCTTCTCCAGATAATTCTTCACCTTTTCTTGTGTATGATGGTTCTGGCCCTCCAAGGAGTTGGCTATGGTGATGATGATTTAATTGGCAGATTGATTAGTGTTGGATTTTTTCATATTCAATAAGCATATACTGAAATATAAAGCAGCAGATGAACAAGCACAAGAAGACACAAAGATTTATCCTGGGAAACCCTTCTTCACAAGGGATAAAAACCCAGCAAACTTTCTTAGAGAGAATATCCTTGCCAATACAATATAACCAAGAACCAGCTCTATCCACTGGAGCAAACTAACAAAGAAGAATACTTATCTCCACAAGAGATAACCCAGCAATGCAGTTGCATCAAGACCTAGCCAGAGTGCTAGAGTAATTTGCCTCCACCAGTGCATCACCAAGACAAAAGATAAACCCTAGAGAGGGTTATGAGGAAACCCTAGTCAACCTATGCCCTTCTTCCTTCCTCCTTCATTGGATAGCTGCAACTACTGTTCTCCACAAGACTTGCGCTATAGATGAGTGAGTGTGTATGACAAATGAGGAAGGTATCACCTTTATTTATACCGGACTGGGTAGGTGTCTTTTTCGAATAAGTGTCTCTTCAAGTAGGGTCGACTTGTCTTCTGGAAATTATATTTTCACTTTGTCTTTATTGCTTTTCTGTGGGGCCGACTTCTCTTCTAGGATCTTCTAATTTCTTCCAAAGCTTCTTAGATCTGCTCAATGGTTTTTCTCTGACTTCTTGGCATCTTCATCTCTAAGAAAAGTTGTCTGGGAGGTGAATACCTCCCACTGCTACCAAAAACATCAACAATTAGGAGGATACATCTCATGTGTTCTCATTCTCTTATATTGTTGACCATCACTTAGCACTAGATTGACCATTGGTAAGGAAATATTTGAACCTACTGGTTGAAGCGCCCTAACAATTATTAATGTATTTCGTATGACTATCACATGTTGAAATCACATTTAAAGTGAGTACTTGACACATTTCCCCTTTGTTTACTTGCTTTATTATTTTTTGGAGTTATAACCAATGTTACCAACATCGCAATGTTGGCGATATTATTGCCAAAATCTGATTCGGCAATAATATCGCCGATAAATAGCACGCTATTTTCGAGAGACGAAAATATCCCGATAATTTCCTAAATAGCGCGATATTATCGTGCCACGATCCAAAATGTCGTTGGTGCACGAAAAAGGCCAGAAATAAAGCCGGTTTTTGGTTTTTTTGAAGTCATTTTGCAATTAGACTGTGGGGTTTGGAGAGCAAAGGAGGAACAGAGGAGTTTGCCTTCAACCAAGGACGAGGAGGAGTGGGATATTGAGCACCATAACTTGTCCATTGTGAAGTTGGGATTGATTTCCCTCAAGCAAGGGCACATTTGCAGGTATGGCCAACAGTTTGCACCCTTTTTTTGTTTTTGTTTTTTAATTTTTGCTATGTATCCCTCATCTTGGCAAGGAGACACTATTTTTATCAGCTACCATGAATTTATTTTGGAGAGTGGATTGATTTCCAACCATTTTTTATTTTATTTTTGCAAATTTATGATATGCTTTTTTTTGGGGGGCAAATTTATCAGTTTTTCCCCATTTTGTAAATTTGTATTACTTGTAGACTATACTATCTTGAATCTTGATTCTTTAAAAGTTAAATGGTGATTTTAATTTTTTTCCATTGTTTTTGTGCCCTAGGTTTGATCACGTGAAGATTGAAAATGCCAAGAAAATTGGATGCTATGTGGGAATATGGTGATCCCGAGGTGGGGACTAATAGACAAACTTTGTATTGCAAGTTGTGTAGGATGAGAATGATGGGGGGAATTACCCAGCTGAAATACCACCTTGCCAAAATTCTGGCACATGAAGTGGATATTTGCCCAAAATCAACCGCGAAAATCATGCATATTGCCAACAAAGCGCTTGAGGATATGGGTATAGCTAGAGAACACAGGGAAGCTATGACAGCTCAGTTTGGAAGGGGAGGAGGTGGAATATCTAAGGAGGGAAGTTCAGTTGCTTCAATTCCACTTTCTACCTCATCGTTTTTTGTTTCTAGGACCACAGTTGGTGCACAACCTTCTATCAGGTCAATGGTAAAACAAAAGGAGAAGAAAGAGGTTGATAATCTAGTGGGTAAATGTTTCTTATGGAGTGACATTCCTTTTAATATTGCCAAGAACAACCCATTCTATCAACCAATGTTTGATGCAGTTGTTGTTGTTGGCCCGAGGTACAAGACCCCTACCTATGAGGAGTTGAGAGTGTTAAAATTAAGCAACTGCAAGAGCCATTCTCCGAGAGGATGGAAAAGACCCTAGCTGAGATCTAGGGCCCCAAGTACACTCCTGGGGTTCTTGGTCTAGGACCAAGCAGTTAGAGCCATGGAAAAAGACCCTAGTGAGGGCCCCCAGTGTATTGTTGGGGTTCTTGGTCAGGGACCAACCAGTTTGATGATATAAGACCCTAGATGTGTTCTAGGGCCCCTGGATGTGTTCCAAGGAATCCTTGTTCGGTGCTTGGATTGATCCTTGGTTGTGTACCTTGGTGGATAAGACCCTAGTTGTGAACTAGGGCCCCCCGTTGCGTTCTAGAGTATCCTGGTCTAGGACCAAGCAGTTTCTTGGTTAAGTACCAAGCCGAGATGATGTGTGATCTTCTTCTCTCACGGGATGGTCCATGAGACCTAGGAGCAGTTAAGAAGAAGGACATGATCACAGCATTGACCTTCCTCTTATGTTGGGATGATAAAAGCTTATAAGTTACATCATGAGACCTTTGTGGACATTTTTCCATTAAAGAAGAACCCCCCCTTGACCTTGTCTTATTGTCTTTGCAAACCCTTGCTTGAGCCACGTCCTCCTTAATGTTTATGTGGTTTGGTTCTTTGCTAGCCGCCTTGACTTGTTGACTATTCTAATTAATATTTTATGATTAAATTATTAATTATTTAATTTGTTTAATTTATTAGTTAGGGTTAATTTAGCTAACCCTAACCTACCTACCAAACTATAAAAGAGAGACCTCTCCCCTCACTCTCTCACTCATTCTTCTTCTTCCAAACATTCTCTTGGTTTGAGTTTTTGTTGTGGCTCTCTTTGTTCTAGTTGTGAAGTGGTGCTGCCCTCCTTGGAACATGTTCTCTTACTGGGTTTTTGATGCGGCCCTCCTTCGATCCGTTCTCTTGTTGAGTTTTTGGTGCTGCCCTCCTTGGATCTGTTTTCTTGTTGAGTTTGGGTGCGGCCTTCTTGTCTTTAGTTCACATATTATCATTTGTTTCCTTCAAGATTGTTGCTGCAAAAGTGACTCCATTAACCCTAAAGGCACTAGTTTATACCTTACATTTGATTGATTGATGAAAACAACCCTCAAACCATCTACCTCCTTGGATCTGTTTTCTTGCTGAGTTTGGGTGTGGCCCTCTTGTCTTTAGTTCACATATTATCATTTGTTTCCTTCAAGATTGTTGCTGTAAAAGTGACTCCATTAACCCTAAAGGCACTAGTTTATACCTTACATTTGATTGATTGATGAAAACAACCCTCAAACCATCTATCTCAAGCTCTTTGCTAACCATTCCTAACCTTAGATTAGACTAACTTATTAGCATTCTTGTTGTTGTCACTACTGGTCACCACGCCAGCGTAGTGTCCCCCAACTATTTTCTTGAAAGAAAAAGCAATAAGATAAAAAGTTAAAAGGCATTGAATGGGCTAGGAAACAATTGCATCCATGACAATGTGCATCTCACCCTCTTCAGAGGCACCCACAGGTAAGACCTACAATTCCCTATCATCAATGTAGCCCTTGCCCAAAGCTTCCCCACACCATCTCATGCACTTACATGACCTATATTGGTCTTCACCTGGAAACACCTCACACCTAAGGAGAATTAGCCCAATAGGACGTCCTGGAACCCTCTCCAAACCTGGCGTGAGAATAGCATAACATCTTTGAGCACTTGTCTGGGAAAAGGGGGATTTTATGCACATGTTTCTATAACATGATTATTAGATGTGATTAACATTGCGATGATCCCTGTGACTTATGAGCCCATGGAAGGCGTACTTGATGTTGCTACAGGACCACGCCCGACAAACATGTACATATGGGGAGATGATTAGCTCGGACCTCCATAGGGCTAAAATCCCACCAGATAAATGTTGAGACCCCAACCAGGGGCAAACATACACCAAAGGCTTGCACCGGAGAGAAAGAAGGGCGTTCCACTAGAGACACCTTGGCAGGCCTGGACCCAGGGGAGTCTTGCCTGTCCCCCTGAACATTGACCTTGGGAGGCCCATGACGTCACCCAACGTCAGATGGACATGATGGAGGCAGTTGTGTGCCAAGTGGCACGTGTGGCATGATCCGAAGGCCTTGGAAGGCCTAACATTTTGCTCTTGGAGGCCAACGTCTCACTTATGAGGCCCAACGTCACCCTAGAAGGGCATGACATCACCTCATCTGCTCATTTAAGGGTTTAAATTGTCATTTTTATGTAAGAAAATGGATTTTTGATGTAACTAGCCATGTCGGCCTTCTTGACCTAATTTGTAATTAAAGGTCATTTGAATTGTATAAATAAGGGAAAATCCCTTGTATTTTTTAGATCATCTTTCACTCACACAAGTGTGAGGTCTGAAATTCGGCCTCTTTAAGGCTTATTGGCTGAAATTGAGTGGTGCGCAACTCTTGGAGGAGACTTCTTTTGGTGATTTTTGACATTTTCATGGTGGAAAGTCTTCAACTAGGGCATGTTACTAGATTATTCTTGGTGAATGTAAGTAAAAATATGCAATTCTTCTTTCTTTGAATGATGATGGTATATTTTACTTTGCATTTACTAAGATTATGAAATTGCTAGTGTGAAACCCTAGGAAAATAAGCACATGTTATTGTCATTCTTCTCAATAGCTATCCACCTACTTGACTTTGCTAGAAGACACCTCCATTGAAGCATGTGCTAGAGCCCTACCTTTGTAGCTCTCTAACACCATTGCTTCATTAAGCTTTTATTTATCTCAAGCTTGAGCTAAAGAAGAAGGAAAACCGCTAGGGCCTAGGGTTACCTACTTCCTAGTAGTCGTTTTTCTTCTAGGGTTTGATGATTGAGGCCTTCGGTTACAACTTACCAACACCTCACCCATCCTCCCTCTTGTCTTTAGTTCACATATTATCATTTGTTTCCTTCAATATTGTTGCTGCAAAAGTGACTCCATTAACCCTAAAGGCACTAGGTTATACCTTACATTTGATTGATTGATGAAAACAACCCTCAAACCATCTACCTCAAACTCTTTGCTAACCATTCCTAACCTTAGATTAGACTAACTTACTAGCATTCTTGTTGCTGTTACAAAAGTAAGCTACAGCCATATATTACAGCAGTAAAAGCTCCTAAAAGCAAGTGTTAAAGTTGATTTTACATTGCCTTCTTTGCTTTTGACAAATGCTAGCATATTGCCAATTCTAGGTTATCATTTTGGGTCATTATTGAAACTTGTTGAAGGCATAATTGTGAAGCTATCATTATATATACATTGTTGTTATAAATTTCTGTTTGTTTCATCTTGTATATCAGCTTATTGTTTTTATTAAAAGTCCAAGGTTTTACAAAGCACTAATATCAATTGTTACTTGCAAACAGTGTTTTCTTGTTGTCTTGTTCGGGGTAGGTACACTTAAGCAAATCTTTGTTTCATCTTATTAAACCTTTGGGACTTTCTGATCAGTGTGACTTGTGAGAGGGGAAGAACTTTTCTTGATACTATTACCTTTACCTTCTCAAACCCCCAGGTCACCGTGGACGTCTCCCCTGGGCTTTCACCCCTAAAGAGAAAGAGGTGTCTTTTTTAAGTGACAGTGATAAGATAACCTCATGTTACGCCAATTTATTGTTCACTTGCCTCTGGTTTTTGGGAAAGTAAAAATTGTGCGATAACAGGAACCATCTCCCACTCTTTCTCATGACGTTTTGCTCATTCTACAATTTTTGGCATTTTTACTTGGCCCAATTAAATTGCTAACACAAGATTGACTTGGACTTCTCATGGGCAATGACCTAGCAAAACTTGTCCAATTGAGATGAAACTTGGTCCAAGGGTGTAGAGGGTCTCATTCCATTTCTTTTGAGTACTCACACCCCTATCAAAATCCTCCAGAACCAATTTTTTACATTTTTACATCAAATTTAATTAAAATTACCATTAACTGGGTAATTTTAAAAAATTAAAAAAACTACTTAAGACTCGACGGAATTCCGCAAGACTCTAGAAGATGTTTAGCATGGTCATTTACAATATTCCTAGACCCTAGTCACCCATTACGCTCGATCATTAGAATTCATTTCACCACTTTGGAGGATTATTATGAGTGAAAAACTCAAGGGTAATTAAAAATTACCTGAGGATAAAAAACACTCGATGAAAGGACTTCCCTAATGATAAAGTCCTAGGTAACTAACTAAAGTATGATCCATGCAGACCCATTACATTATTATCCCACGCAAGGGAGCAAAACGACATGTCGAGGGCAAAAACTGCCTTGTAGAACCAGAAAGTCTTCAACTTTGTTGCACCATCCAGTACATAGCTTCATGGAACATGGAGTTGACCCCCTAGTCGAAATAGGTGGTCAACAAGCCCTTCATATTGGAGTGTGATGCCTCAGGAGAAGGCATTGGAGCAGTACTCATGCAGAATAGGCACCCGATTGCCTATGAGAGCCGAAAACTGAAGGATCCTGAACTTATCTATACCATTTATGACAAGGAGATGTTAGCTATCATGCACGCATTGGCTAAATTCAAACAATACTTGGTTGGGGCCAAATTTTTTGTGAGGACAGATCACAATAGCCTCAAGTACTTTTTGGATCAAAAGGACTTAAATGAAAGAAAGCATAAATGGGTTAGCAAGATTCAGGCCTATGACTTTGACATTGAATTTGTCAAAGGGAAAAATAATGTGGTGGTTGATGCCTTATCTAGAAGACCCTTAGTCTATGCTATGACAGATATTTCAGTTGACTGGAAAGCTCACCTTTTGGTGGAATATTCAAAAAACAGGTTTTCTTTTGAGTTTGTTATCCCCTAACCTAGGGATAACTAAGGAGATTATGTTTCGAGGTCCACAGGTCCTGGACATGGAGTATCAAGAGCCAGATCGACTTGAGCATGGCCCTAGAGGACCCATCCTTTCATTCTTCAGCGCCTCGACTTTGTCAGCAGCAGCAGCATCCATCACCTCGGCCTAGTTCTGCAGCAGAGATGGATCTTTCTCCATGAGGTAATGAGTACCAGTATCATGGTATGTGTCACTCTGATCCTCAAAACTTTTGAATATGTGCATTTAATTCTTTTTGCTTCTAACGTGTTCTTGGATCTTATGATTTTCCACTTTACCACACCTAGGGGGAATGACAGGATGCCCTAGTAAGCTGGTACCCATAGGGTTTGAGTTGCCACTAGGGGGATTCATGAAAGGCCATCGTCTGCTCCCACCATACTTACCACTTTTCATCTTTTTCCCGCTCATACATTCCATTACATTGGTCTGGGCATTGGGTTGGCCAAATATCTAAGGGTTGTACCTTTCCTTGTGGGAAGAAAAGGCTAAAGGCCTAGAGGGTAAAGGTAGCTGGCAAAAGATAAAAGCCAAAAGAATGAAACCTTGATATGCTTCGCCCAGGAATCCCCAAGAAAGCAATAAAAAGCTTCTCAGCAAGAAACAGAGGGACCCATTAAAAATAATAAAACAATACCTATTTAGAGGATAGGGGGTTTCATCACGAGCCAGGCTATTAGGTCCATGGGCATGTAGCGGTATGACACTACCAACAGCTGGTCACCACGCCAGGGTAGTGGCTCTTGGTGGCATAACCAAGAGAAAGGGGGTCTCATCACGAGCCATCCTTCTCATTTCCGTGAAATGCTTGTGGGTAACATTGCCACCACTGGTCACCACGCCAGGGCAGTGTCCCCTAACTAGCCTCTTGAAAGAAAAAGCAGTAAGAATAAAAGATAAAAGGCATGAATGGGCTTGGTAACATTTGCATCCATGACAGGTGCAGCTCACCCTCTTCAGAGGCACCCATAGGTAAGCCATACATTTCCCTGCTATCACTGCACCCCTTGCCCAGACATACCTTTCCACCTCATCCACTCACATGGCCTAGGTTTGACTCCTCTCGGAAACATCCCACATCCAATGAGCATTAGCCCAATAGGATGCCCTAGCGTTCCCTCCAAACTTGGCTTGTAGATTAGTATAATGTCTTTGAGCACTTGTCCAGGTAAAGGGGGTTTTATACACATGTTTAATAACTTGATGATTAGATGTGATTGACATTGTTGTGATCCCTGTGACTTATGAGCCCATGGAGGGCATATCTGTTGATGTTGCAGAGCCACACCCGATGGGCAGGTACACATGGGGAGATGATTAGTTCGGACCACCATGGGGCTAAAATCCCACCAGATGGATGTTGAGACCCCAGCAGAGGGCAAAGTCAGATCAGAGGATTACACTAGGAAGAGAGGAGGACGTTTCACCAAGGGTAGCTTGGCAGGCCTAGACCCAGGGGGGTTGTGCCCTTTTCATCATGATGTAGGCCTTGAAAGGCCCATGATGTCATCCAGGGTTTTGGGATGTTTTGGAGACAGTTGTGTGCCAAGTAGCACGTGTGGCAGGCTCCTGAGGCCCAAGAAGGCCTAACATTTTGCTCCAAGAAACCAACATTGCCCAAAAAGGGCCTAACGTCACCCTAAAAGGGCATGACGTCACCTTAGCAGCTTGATTTAGGGTTTTATTATGACATTTAATGTAAAAACTGGATATTATTTGTAACTGGCCATGTTGACCTTTTTGACCTAATTTTGGTCTTTAGTATTGTATAAATAAGGGGAAATTACCTCTTATTTTTCATCATCTTTCACTCACACTTGTGAGGTCTGAAATTTTCACCCTAATTAGGGTTTTATGACTGAAATTTAGTGCACACTTGTTGAAGGAAGGCTAATCTTGGTGTTTTTGGGCATTTTCTTGGTGGAAACTCTACAACTAGATGATATGCTAGATTATTCTTGGTGAATGTAAGTAAAATTCTGCAATTCTTCTTTCTTTTGAATGGTTATAGTATCTTTACTTTGCATTTTGCTAAAGATTATGAAATTTCTAGCTTGAAACCCTAGGAGATTAAGCACATGTTATTGTCCTTATCTCAATTGCTATCCACCTACTAGATTGTGCCAAGGAGTCGTTTTGAAGCCAATGCTAAGGGCCTTTCCATTGCAACACCCTAACACTTGTTGCTTCATCTTAGCCGTCACTTGCTTCATTCTTTGAGTTAAAGAGGGAGGAAAATCTACTAAGGCCTAGGGTCACCTACACCTTAGTAGTCATTTTCCTCTAGGGTTTGGTGGTTGAAGCCTTGGCTTACCAACTTTTCATCCATCGACTCCTCTTGTCTTTGGCTCTCCTATTATCATCCTACTTCTTCAACATTTGCTACCACTTTATTGACTCCATTTTGCCCTAAGAAAGCACTAGACTAAGACCTCCATTGAGTATTTGATCAACACAACCTTCAAAACCTATTCTTTAAACAACCTACTAACACTTACTAACCCTAGAATAGCTTGATCTACTAACCAACTTATTGTTGTTATTAAAGTAAGTAACAGCCATTTAATGCAGCACTAAAATCTCATAAAGCAATTGTAAAGACTGAATTATAGTTTGTCTTATGTGCTTCTGTCAAATGTTAATATTATGACTTCGATGGTTAATGGTTTCTAGTCATTTTGAAGCTAGTTTTAAGACATTTTATGTGAAGTGTTGATCTATAAACATTGTTGTTATAAGATTTTTGTTTACTTCATCACATTCAGCAAATTGTTTTATTCAAGAAAAGTCAACGGTTTTATGAAGTGCTAACCAGCAAGTGCTCTTGCAAATATATAGTTTTCCTGTTGCTTTGTTCCGGGCAGGTACACTTCTGGCATATTATATCTCAATTGGTTATTTAAACCAGACTTTCTAATCGGTGGTGACTTGTGAAAGGGGACCTTTTACCTAGCTACTTTCCCTTGCCTTCTCAAAACCCCAGGTCATCGGGAACGTCTCCCCTGGGCCTACCACCCTAAATATAAAGAGACTTCCTATTGAGGTGACAGTGTTAGGATTAGTCTCCAATTTCGCCAATTTGCTTTCCATTTGCCTCTTCTTCTATCAAAGTACAAATTGTGCGATAACAGAGTTGATGGATGGGAAGGTACAGGAAGATAATTTCATGATTGTGGATGACATCATATAAAACAAGGGTCGAATCTTCCTAGTTCCTAAGTTAGCATTCAAAAGACGAGTATTACAGGCATGTCATGATTCACCATTGGCAGGGCATCAAGGGTTTGTCAAAACATACAGGCAGATAAGGGAGAGATTCGCATGGAAGGGCATGAAAGAGGATGTGATGTGCTACATCAAGGAGTGCTCTACCTGTTAGGAGAACAAGGATGAACACACTCATCCAAAAGGTAATAATTATACAGGAAATGGTGATGAGGTAAAGGCATCACCTAGGAAAGTGGTTTCTTCAGAAAGGGATTTTGATAGGCAGAATGGTCACAAGAAGAAAAATGATTTAGAGAAAAAATTATGTGATTACCTTGAAGTAAATATTGGAACTCATGAAGAACCCAAATTGATAAAAGTAGGCAAGACTACCCCTGTAGATGAAAGGAATGAAATTGTTAAATTATTAAAGGAATATAGGGATGTCTTGGCCTTTGGATATGATGAACTCAAGGTCTATAGGGAGGATGTGATTCAGCATGTAATTCCTCTTAAGGAAGGTACTAAGCCCTTTAGACAGAAGTTAAGACAGTTAAACCCAAAGTTAGCTCCTCTAGTCCAACAAGAGCTAAAGAAAATGCTTGACGCAGGTATTATCCAACAGACTAGACATTCTTCTTGGTGTTCAAACTTTGTTGTTGCCAGGAAGAAGATTGGGAATATTCGTTTCTGCATTGACTTCAGGAACTTAAACACTGCTTGCACAAAAGACAACTATCCCCTTCCCAAGATGGAAACTCTACTTCAAAGGGTTACAGGATCAGGAAAGATTTCCATGCTTGACGGATTCTCAGGTTATAATCAGATCAGATTAAAGGAAGAAGATAGGCATAAGACTACTTTTACTACCCCATGGAGTACTTTTGAATATCTTAGAATGCCATTTGGTTTATCAAATGCTGGAGCTACTTATCAAAGGGCTATGGATTATGCCTTCAGGGGATTGATCGGTAAATTAATTGAAATATATCAAGATGATTTAACAGTTTTTTCTAAGGATGGTAAAACTCATATTTGCCAAGATGTCGATAGTTTGGAATCTCTTTGAATCCTGCTAAGTTAGTCTTTGGGGTGACTGAAGGAAAATTATTGAGCCACATCATAACTGAGGAAGGAGTAAAAATAGACCCTGAAAGGGTGCAAGCCATTGGTAAAGTGTCTTTGCCAACGACAAAGAAACTTCTTCAATCCTTCTTAGGACAAACCAATTTTATCCATAGGTTCATTCCTAACTATGCTGAAATTATGAAACCTATCTATAAGTTACTTAAGAAGGATGTAAAATTTGAATGGAATGATGAAAGTAAATGAGCTTTTGAATAGATAAAAACTGCCATATGTGAAGCTCCGGTTCTTATCAGTCCAGATTATGAGAAGGAATTTTAGATTTTCTCTTTTGCCTCTGAAGACACAATTGTTGGTGTGTTACTTCAGAAAAATGATCAAGGCCATGATCAGCCTATTGCATATATGAGTAGGGCCTTGCAGAATTCAGAATTAAAGTATCCCATGTTTGAGAAACAAGCATATGCCTTAGTCAAATCACTCAAACATTTCAGAGTCTTCATCGGATATTCCAAGGTGATTGGTTATGTTCCTAATTCCGCAGTTAAAGATGTGTTATCTCAAGCGGAAGGATTGGGCTCAAGGGGTAGATGGATTGCTAAAATCCAAGAGTATGATTTGGAAATTAAACCAACTAAATTGATCAAGGGTCAAAGCTTGGCAAAAATGTTGACAGAAAGTAATGAACAAGCCTTGGACATGGTTAACCAAATCAATGATGAAGAATGGCATCCTAACTTATTAAAACTTGAACAAGTGGATTGGTACACAGACATCATTTTCTATCTTAAGAATTTGACTTGTCCAAGGCATCTAGTAGGACACAAGAAAAGGGCTTTGAGGTTAAAATCTTCTAAGTATGTCCTTACTAGAGATGGTTTAGGATGGAAAAATCCTGATGGAATTATCCTTAGATGTGTGGATGACGTTGAGTCAAAGGAACTAATGAATGAATTCCATGGAGGGTTTTGTGGAGGACACTTTGTTGCTAAAACTACTACCCACAAAATCCTTAGAGTAGGATATTACTAGCCCACTATATTTTCAGATGTATATCATCTTGTTCGGAAATGTGAGCCATGTCAACTTTTCACGGGAAAACAGAAGTTAGCAACACTCCCTCTGCAACCAGTGGTGGTTGAAGCACCTTTTCAACAGTGGGGTTTGGACTTCATTGGGAAATTTAATAATAATTCAAGTACTGGTTTCTCTTAGGTTCTTACAGCCACAGATTACTTTACAAAATGGGTTGAGACCATCCCTACGAAGAATGCAAATGAGAAGGTGGTGATGAATTTCCTTGAAGACAGAATTATAACTAGATTTGGAGTCTCATCAAAGATAGTCACAGATAATGCCAAGGCCTTTTGTTCAGCTGAAATGTCAGCATTTTGTTTCAAGTACGGTATTATCTTATCACATGCATCAAATTATTATCCCCAAGGGAATGGTCAGGCAGAATCAAGTAATAAAAATTTAATGACCATTGTAAATAAAATAGTCGGTGAAAATAAGAAGTCTTGGGATAGTAAAATTAAGCATGCATTATGGGCCAACAGAATAACAAAGAAAGCAACTATTGGAAAGAGTCCGTTTGAGCTAGTATATGGATTGGAGGCTAGGTTGCCAATGCATCTTAGACTTCCTACTTATGGGTCAGTTGAGGACACTTCTACAGAGCAGGATGCAGTTCAGAACAAGGTCAATCAGATCATTGAGTTAGATGAAATCAAACGAGGGGCTTATGATCAGAATTGCAAGAATCAAATAAAGGTTAAGAAAGCTTTTGACAGGTCATCCAGATGCAGGGACTTCATTGTGGGTGATACTGTTTTATTATGGGATAAAGGCAGAGAGAAACCGGGAAAGCACGGCAAGTTTGACAGCTTATGGCTAGGGCCATACTTGATCAAAGAAATTGCAGGGCCGAATTCTTTTCATCTCAGCCACTTGGATGGTGAGCCCATCAACATTCCGAGGAATGGGCAGCAGTTCAAACTCTTTTACAGATAATGGGGCAACGTGGTGTCTGAATGGACACCCTCTGTAACGTATCTCTAACCTTTCTCCTTGTATTTCAATTTTGTATTATTTCATTCATTATGCAAATATGTACTTAGAAATTCTTTCTGTACTATAGATTTCATTTGTTGTAAATTATGATGTTATGCTTTAGTTATTTCATTATGTAAATGTTGTATAGCATTCATTGATTTAATTTTTATAAATGTATTCTAATGTTGGTTTTCGGTGTGCACTACGGTGAGCACTCTGTTTTGTAGGTGTTGGATTCTCGTATGCTCTCCGTCTCGAAGTGAGAAGATCGAACACACGTCCCCATGTGGAGCCAGATGTTGACCGCCCATTTAGCACCGGTGGTCAACTCATGTGCCATGAAGAGATGCATCGTCAGATGCAGTATTGTTGAAGAGCTTTGGTTCTACAGGGCTGTGTTTGGCCCAGCACTTATTTTTGTAATTGGAATTTCCGCACCCCTGCGTGGGTTAATAATGTAATAGGTCTGCATGAGTCATGTCTAGGTCAGTTACCTTGGCATCGGTTCACTGGGAGAGTTCCTTTCACCGAGGGTTTTTTATCCTCAGGTTATCATTGGGCTTTTCAGCCTTAATGATTTCCCTTGAGTTTTTCCCTCACACTTTACATATGTCCTCCAAAGTGGTGAAGTCTAGGTCAGTTACCTTGGCATCGGTTCACTGGGAGAGTTCCTTTCACCGAGGGTTTTTTATCCTCAGGTTATCATTTCAGCCTTAATGATTTCCCTTGAGTTTTTCCCTCACACTTTACATATGTCCTCCAAAGTGGTGAACGACGTTTTAGTGGGCTTATGTTTTGGTAACTATATAGGGAATTCATTGTAAATAACCATGCAAGACATCTTAGAAAGTTTTGCGGAATTCCATCGAGTCTAAGTTAGTTTTTTTTAATTAATTAATTTTTAATTAAATTTCCCTAAGTTTGGAAGTTTAATTATTTAATTAATTAGTTATTTTTGAGCAATAATTGTAAAAATTGGATCCTTGGACTTTTGATAGGGGTATTTGTGCTCAAAAGAAATAGAATAGCACCCCCTACATCCATGGACCAAGTTTCAGCTCGATCGGACAACTTTAGCCATGGGTTAGTCCACCTAGAGTGTCAGTCAGTCTATAAAAGCAATTTTAATTGCTAAAGTCTAAACATGGCAAAATGTAAAAATTGTAATAATGAGTTAGATGATGTGAAATGTTGAAATGATGGTTAGAGAGAGACCCCCTAAGCATAACCTTAGCCTTCCGACCCTTTTCAACCTTGTTTAACCCCTTTTCCCACCTCCACACTCAAAAGTTGCGCCCCCTAGGGGGATTGACGTTTTTCCATTTTTAATTTAATTGTGACTTGAGTGTGGCCCCCTCTCCTAGTCTTTCACTTCATTTGACCTTGTTATCACCCCTAGAGGTGATCCCCCTTACTCCACCTTACCCATACTTACAGTTGGGTTAGTTTTTGACCAAGGGGAGCGCTCTCCAAGAGAGTTACGTCCTCCTTTTCATCTCTCCAATAAAAGTTACGTTTTTCTTTTTGAGAAACTCTTCACCTCACCCTAGCATGGATCCCATGCTTCTCCTTTAGCCTTTGTGTGATCCCAACACCTCACACCCTTTCCTCACCTCTCATCTCCTTTTCCTCATCCCAAGAGATGCGCCCTCCCTCACCTTGAAACTCAACAAATAATTATTTAAAAATTATTTGAGCCTTTTCACCTCCCATGGCACGAATCCCACACTTCCTACATGCCATTAGATCTATCTAATTTATTTTTCTATTTTTCTACACCCTAGATCTATTGTGCAAACCCTAGGAAGTGCGCCCTAGCCTAGAGATCTACTTTATTGCTTGGTGGTGGACACTTGGCTTAGATCCAAGAGGGGTAGGTTTGTCTCTCCAAGTATAAATGGATCTCTTTTCTCTCTCCCAACTCACCATATCTTGAGCTATTGTTATGCTACTTGATTTTCCTCTCTCTCTCTTGTCATTTCATTCATTCTCATTTCATTCTTGCTCTAAGGTTTTGGAGTATTCCTCTCCAAGACCACACTTCTTTGGTAATAATATTTTGGAATCTTTGGAGGACAACAAGAAGGGTAATGTGTGTGCTTGCTATTCTTATGCATGGGAGGTAATATTGTTTAATGTTCTTTCTTATTTCTTGCAACACTAGATCTTAGATAAAGTGTTATCTAGGTAGGCTTGGTAGTGCGTATGCCTATTAGTCTATAGATCTTGATGTATGATTTAAATTGAAGTGTCGTTTATTATCATTGCATCAACATATTGTCTTGTGTATGCTTGAGTTTGGAAGAGTATTGCAGGTTCACCTCCAAGGTTTCATTGGGAACTCCTTTTAGAAGGGAAGGGTCACTTGAAGCTTCTCACACTCCAACTATCTAGATCTATTACCTTGCTCTTATATTGCTGTACATCCACATCGTTTTCAGCTAGCATATATTGGTTTAGATAGGTCAAAATAATTTAAAATCTATATCTTGTCTTGTGGAAAGTTCTTGTCCCAAAAGGGCAAGGGTTTCCTTAACCTTTATTGGTTGTGTGTAGCCATCCTAGCAAGCAAAGCTTGCTGTTTTTACAGGTATATCAGATCTGATAGGAGGTTTTTGGCTGCCCCAAAGAGACACACACAACACTTCAAAACCCCTTGGGGGAGTTTGGTAGTTATCTCTAACCCCCTCTTGTCTTTTTCTAGCCTAGAAGTGCACTTTTCTCTTTTATTTGCTTGTTTGTTTGAGCTTGAGGTGTAAGAGGGGAAGTGGTACGGCCTCCCCTCTTCTTCAAGCTTGTGGGTAGGTAGGACGTGGG
>ML788593.1:3101-17304 GCA_009831015.1 Picea engelmannii | reverse complement strand
AATTAAATCAATAAAAATCAGCAAAGGCAAAAATAAAGGAACATGTGGGGACATGTTTGAGTTAATGTAAAGGCACAAAAGTCAAGCAAGGAGTCAAAGGGGACAAACCCAAGGTGATTGAAGGTTGATTGATGAGATGGCATGTTAATTGAAGCACATGTTTATTGAGAGGTGCACCCCTCTTGGAGAGGTGGCAGCCCACACCCTTGAGAGGTGGCGCGCCCTCCTCCTTCAATATTTTGTTTTGACACTTGTTTGGATATGTGGAGAGGTGGCAGCCCACTCTCCAACACTTGGCTCACCTCTCCCTCCACTTAGTGCGCCCTCCTCTATCATGGCATGCGCCCTCCTCATTGGGAACTCCACCCATTTTTGTATAAATAAGAGTGAGCTCTCCCATTCTTAGCTAGTTGGAGCTTGGGAAGAAAGCACTTGTGTACTATTGCTATTGTAATACTCTTTCTCATATTTTGGAATAAAAAGAAGACTTTGGAGGTCAAGATTGGTGGAGTGATCAAATGTGTGGATGCTTGTAAATGAGGTGATATTGTTTCATGATTTATGCTATTGTATTTTGGTTTAAAATTTGGCCATTGTAGAAGTATTGTTACTTACATGGACAGGACTACTAAGCTTGCTTGATTAGTGATCCTATTGTTTATCTATTGGTAGGGTTTCCAATTACAATATTGTTTTGTTTAACTAATTGTTTATTGGAGTCTTGCTTGTAGGTCGCACCATTTTTCTAACCCTTTATTGTGCAAGGATTGTGAAGTAATTGAATCTCTATTTGGAGATTGGGAAGATCTAGATTGATGCTCCTACTTCTTCAAAATGTTTGAAGAAAATCCCTCTTCATTTCACCAAGAAGGACCCCATTTCCCAATACATTCTAAAAGCACAAGTTTGCTCTTTCTCTCCTTCTCTTGAAAAGCAAATTCATTGGTTACATTTACATATATGCAAGCATGTTTAGATCTAACTTGTTTAGCTAAATCATAAGTTCTTTCATGCATGCAAATGGCAGCTTAGATCTGATTTCTTTCCTTAAAATTACTATCTTAAGAATCTAGATCTCGCATAGGAAGATCATCATTTTGCTCTAAATTTTCTGAAATTTAAGAGGGTTAAAAGATAGCAATCTTCCAAAGTGTTTGCATTGATCAAACTAGCATCTAAGTGCTCTGATATTTCTGTTTTAAAACAGCCATAAAAGACCCTAAAAAAACTAGCTTTCTAGCTTGAGTTCCTTAGTTCCTTTTGCCGAATTTTTGTAGAATTTAACTTAGAAATTTTGTAGATTTTTCACTAATAACCCAAGACACTTCCAAAGTGTTTTGGGGCATCTTTTGCTATCATTTGTTCGTTGTTTTGTGCAGGTTGACGAACAGATAGGAGGAAACTCTATCCGTTTTGGGCGGATTAGGAGCATCCGGGACCCCCGGGAGCACCCATTTTACTTCATAAATCTTTGTAAAGCATTGTAAACACTTGTGACCCCCCGAATGAATGGTCACAAGTCACTTCCATAAAATCTTGTGTAATATCTTAATAAAATTAGTGGGGCTACAAGCTCCTGCTCTTCATTCCCCCTGGGGGAGTGGTGTTTTCGGTGGTGGTGTCATTTTTGCAAGTTTTAGCTTAAATTTGATTTTGCATAAGTAAGCTAAAGTAATCTTTGTTCCATCACAAAGCACAATTAATCAATTTAGATTAGATTTCCTTTCTTGCAAAGTAGAACACTAATTGCTAGATTAGCTTTATTTTCCGCAATTTCAATTTGGCAAATAAACCATCCCCTCAGCGACCTCGAAAGGGTCCTGGTCAGTGTGAATCTAGTAATTAGTCTCACATTTATTTTCTTGTCATAAAATAAACAAATTCCCCTCAAGGGTTTTCCAGTAGGAGGCGCACCATCTAAAGGAGAACAGTTCGATCTAGGAAGAGGAGAAGGCTTTGGGCCTAGAGGACTTATGGGTTTTCATTGTATGGCCTAGGGCACTCTTCCTAACCCATTTTGGAGGAGGCTTCTCTATCAGTTATTTTATTGGGAGCTTGCACGAGTTAGATAAGAGGAGGGCGCATTGCAAAAAGTGGATCTGCTTATTTGAAGGGTCAGATCATCCCCAAACAACTTAAAACTTTGCAAGGGGGTTTGTCTTGCCCTGATCTACTGATCTAGTGATTTTGGTGGTATTTGGAGGCCTTGAGGAGAGAGGTCGAAATATTGGGTATCTACAGCCATCCAGGAGGGCACAACTCATCCAGAAAAAAGGTGTTTTAGCTATCAAAGGGAAAGACATTGATCTTGTCCTTTTCATCATTTATTTTATTTGTGGGCCTTTGGAGGCTATTATCTTCAGTTTTGGGCATTGTTGTAGCAGCCATTATTCCAGCTTGATTATTCTTCTTGTATTCTCCCAGATCTGCAGATCTATTGTATCAGGATCACTCTATTATCTAAATAAAGGTCAGATCTGAAGTTGTTGGTTCTATATTGATCTTCATTGCTTGTATCTTGTCATTTTATTGTGTTGTATGCTCAGAATCTATATATCCATGCTAAATCTTAAGCAATAAAGCCTCCATGCGCAACTTGAAGAGACAGACCTTCATAACACACTAAAACAACAAATAAACAGTTAAACTATCCTTGTTCCGGTCAAAAAATTGGCCTGGGAACATTACATCAGGATACAATTAAAAGTGCTTGGATTCTAATTATAATGCCAATATAAGAGACTAAATGACAGTCCATATAAGACTAAACAGCACCATGACAAAATCTTGGAATGACACTGATGTTGTATTGAGCAGTCGTGACAACATGTTTCATTTATTTCATGGAATTTGATCTGGTGCTTTCATATAAAATGGGATCATTTGTATTTGCCCATCAATTTAGTTTTATAGGTTTTGCGCTCAGTAGAGTGAGGTATTCAAGTTGTTAAACTAATTGTAAGATTCCTTTTGCTTGACAGGCTATGTAGTTGTATACTATAACAAAATAAAATAAGCATGCAGACAGACAATGAAAGAAGAATAAAGTCACAAATTAGAACAGAAGAAAGAACTTATGTTCTAATTTGGATCAAGTTAGGTCCTTTTGAGATTCATATTAAAACTGTACGTGGAAATGCCTGAAACGCTTTCAAAGGAAAACCTGAAGGCACTAAAGGAATGTATGTTCAAATAGATAGGCTTACTTTTGCTAGTGCAGAAAATGCCTTCTTCCGCTTCTCTGGATCAGGCATATGTATCACAATGGATTGCATGGCCTGCTTTTCCAATAAAAAGGAAAAAGATACATAAGTGTTCAATTCTCAGGAATGAGTAGACATATAAATAACTAAAGTCAAAATGACTGTAAATTAAGGCTAAATGGGTACAATAATTAACCACTGGACTAGTCCTTATGGATCTATGTAAGCTCTGTTGAAAATTGGATTACCTGGAATAGAGCAAATAAGCTTGGAGTGATAGAAGACCAATCAATTTTCTCACCATGATCTTTTGAAGGAGCTGAATCAGCTGTAACCATGGCTAATAAGAATTCTATACAGAGGTTTCGTATTTGCAAAGGATACTCAAGCGAAGGCATGTGTTTCATATTACTCAATGCCCTTATTCTTTCACTCTTACAACTTCGGAGTTCCTTCAGAAGGGTGTCTATATTCTCACAAGCAACTGTAGCAACTTCCCTACATGCATATCCCCAGAATACTAGCATAATCCACAAATAAATAAATTACCGTTAGCTAGAAACCTGGGAACCACAGAAGCTTATGTCACTTAATACTGAAATCAAGAGGCATCACTTCACCAGACAGTTTATGTGCACACCTGCAAGAATCGCCCCCTTGTTGACCAGGGATTTGCTTTCTACAATTTTCCCACCTGCAAAGTCTGTAAATAACTGCTTGAGCTTGAAATTATATCTACTCTATTTTTGTAAATACTTCAGTACAAGAAATAGATGAAGGGAAAAACACCAAACTTTCAACAGAAGCCCCATACCATCATTCCAAAAATTATTAAGAACTTCCACATCCCTTCCAGTGATAAGTCCCACATATGAAAGTCCGCAATATGGTAATAGTTCTGAAAGTTGCAACACTAAAGAAGGGGCCTTGGATGTATTTAATGAAGCTGCAATACTACCGTCCTTAGAAACCAGAGCCTGGAAAAGAAAATGTCAAGCAATTCGAACAATAAAATAAGAAATAAACATCTTGATAAATATTAAAATGTTACTACAAGGCACCCTAATGATGCGAATAATACAATATGTCAGCA
The DNA here is from genome assembly GCA_009831015.1 of Picea engelmannii. NCBI lineage: Eukaryota > Viridiplantae > Streptophyta > Pinopsida > Pinales > Pinaceae > Picea > Picea engelmannii. Next base: position 13,008 of record ML788593.1, on the reverse strand, counting down.
TAAAGGCATGACGCAACATGTATTCATTGACTGTAAAGGCCAACTTCTAGTAAACTTCCCAAATAATCAGCATTTATTCATGAAAATAGCAGAAATGCCAAGTAAATCCAGACCAGGAGTTCTAGTGTATAGAGACTGAGGATGGATCGGAGCTGATTTTTCTTCTCATCCACCTGTTTCAGTAACAATCTAGCCATCAAAGCTTATTCTATGTGTCACTCTATTTCACAAGCATTATCTAATATATTAAGGCACCAAAGCAGCAGCTTGTTCCAGCTTAAAACTTCCCGAAACATTATCTTCCAAGAAGGTTGTGACAAACCACTTGTTTATTACAAACTTCCTGAATAGACATGGAAATGGCTGTCAGCCTTTCAAAAATTCCTGCAACAACATCTTTATTGTCCTCATCAGCTGCTTCAGAAACCGCAACTTTCCCAGCTCTTAAAATTATTGGCAATGCTGCATTTATATTTTCCACAGGCCGCCGCTGAATTCGCAAAATTACTGGTAAAATATTAAAAGCCACAAGAAGAGATGAGCAAGTTTATAAAAATCAGTATATCACACAATAAAGTATCCAAGCAAATCAGAACAGTTATCATGACACTAAAATCCCAGCTTATAGGCAAATATCCTTATAAACAAGCAACTAATTCTGTTCACGTCTATTATAAGTAATATCTACCTAAGCTGAAACTCATTTTTCTCATATGAATGCATAATTACCTATAGTGAAACCATGCAAAAGAGGAAGGCAAGAAGTTAACGTTTTATTGTTGCAGCTGGAAGATAATGCCTGCACCAAATTTTTAACCTGAGCATTATAGAACTGCATAGTGTAATGCATTGATTACAAAAGTTTTATAACGTAATAATGTAAAATTGATGAGTTAGTTTAAGAATATAAAACCAAGGAGGCTGATGTGTTTGGACTTTGAAGCAATGTTGAAAATATCCGACTCCGGAATAACTCACTGAGAGTCAAACAATTAGACTTGCAAAAAAACAACAAGCATAAAATGTTCCTTTTTCATTTTTTTTATTTACAATTTCTTGAATCCTGGCAAGTTTTTGGAAAAATGTTGAAGCTAGAACATGCACATGAACATAAACATGCAAGGGAAACACACAAGGACACCAAGATTGGCAAGTGACCTTGTTACCCAAATAAACTTGAATATTAAAGAATGATATCTCCCTGATGTTTTACAATGGAGGTGAAACCTCGTATGGTGTAGGGTTTAGATCAGCTACCCCCTAACCCTTAAAATGTGGGACCATTAAGGTGTTAGAAATAATGAGGTAGAGGATCCCAAGTGAATTCTCCAACAAACACTAAACCAATAAGATAAACAAATTGAAATATAATAGCGCCTTAATGATGAACACATAAGATTTCAAGAGAGTATGCAACACAAGTAGAGCTGCCCTTAGGTAAAAGAATGAATAACCTCCCTTGAATGAAAATAAGATTAAAAATGAGAGAGGTGGCATATTTATACCAATTCACTAGGGTTAAGGCACTAGCCCCAAAGAGACTAGGTTGACCTTACCCTAAAATACAATAAAATGTAATAATGGGTGTAACAACCAACAACTACCAACAAGTCAGCCCATAAAGGACCTCAACTATCCACTAGTTGTCCCATAAAGGGCCTCAACTACCAACATAGTGGGTTGGCACGTTGCCACAAGTGAAGACTGGACAAAATATCTCAACACCCCCTCAAGTTGAACAAGGGGCCACAAAGACGCATTGCATCCATAGATTATCACAGAAGATCACCATACCACCCCCCGTAATGTTGAGTTGGGATCATCAGAAGCCATACCACTAAAAAAGAAAGCCTTCATGATCGATATTGGGATTGACCAAACTAAAAAGGGTCTTTGGTGACACAAATTCATATTTGTCAACTAAGGGAGGGCCTGTTGAGATTATGTACCTTGGGAAGTGTTCCAAATGTGTTTGTGAGCTCCTAAACACATGTGGGAAGTACTATGTACTTTGTGCCTTGTACTTTATGTCTAATTTCACTTTGACTTAGGAGATTTAAGTCAAAAGTAAAATTTGGTCATTTTAGCCTAAATGATTATTAATTCACTTTGTGGGTGAATTAAGAGACATAAACTGAACTTAGGGAACTTAACCCAAAGTGGGTTTTCATGAGATTGGATGATCTCGACCGTCCAAACATTAGGTTTCCTTATGGAGGTACAAGAGGGGTGCAAAGGGTAAGTAGGAGCTCATTCACTCATTTGTTCACTTGGAGAGAGCGTGAGGATGAGGTTTGTTGCATATGTTGAGGAAAGCTTGGGCGCTTCTATCCATGGAGGCAGACAGCAAGCTTAGGTCTTCATTTATTTAGTGGAGAAGTTCTTGCTTGAAGAAGGGCGCACTTGGTGAGGAGGGCACATCATCAGCAGCGAGGATTTTTAGAGCTCAGATTGCAGTGAGGTTTGTTTCAGAGGGAAGCTATATCTCAGTATCAGAGTACAAGGAAGCTACATCTCAGTATCAGAGTACTGTGGGAGGGTTTCTCCATCAGAGCTTCCAATTGGCAGAGAGCTCCAATTCAGTGGTCTTGACAACATTTTTGGAGGGCACACCTTCCTAGGGCACACTTGCTTCAGTTGGGCTTGTATTGCAGCGTGGATCAAGTTGTTATTGTATCAGGTTCTTCTGTTTATTGTACATGTTGTATTCCACCTTCTATTCTCCCTATACAATCATATTCCAAACTGGTTTTCCCCGGGGGGTTATCCAAGGTCATGTTGACCAAAAATACCTGTGTTCATTTTCATGTATGTTAGAGTTTAGAACTACAGTATTTTCAGCAGTAAAGATCTCTAGGTGTGTTACATATATTTTGGTATGCATGTGCTAACGTCTTGGTGACAAAAACTACATGCTAGAGCACCTAAATGGCCTATGTAACCGTAACAAATCAGTGAAGAAGTTACTAAACAGCTTGCTGTAATAAAACAGCAACAAACCACTGTTAGACAATTGAAACTTAGAGCCAACTTGACGTCAAAGACAGACCTAGTTGGCAGCTTGATAGGACCTGAAAAATCTTCATGGTATCAAAGCTTGGTGGCTGATTTTTGCTGAGTTTTGGACAGCATATTGAGGGACTGTTTTAGACACCTTTTGGGCAGATTTTGTGGACAGCCATTGACCGAGTTCAGTGGCAGCTTGTTTGTAGATTTTTGTGGAGGGTTGTAGAGTAGTTTGTGGACATTTTCGTCAATCTCTTTTCACACCTACATGGTAGGAGTGAGACTGATTTTTCACGACCTCTTTTCACACCTATATTGCTAAGAGTGAGGTCAGTGTCCGTTTGCCTCTTTTCACACCTGTGTTGACAGGAGTGAGGCAGCGTTCCTTTGCAGTAGCAGCATTAGTTTGAGTGCAGTCGACAATGATGTCAACATCTTAGATGCGTGTGGAGGATAGGCTAGCTGGAGCTAGCAACTGGTCGCTTTGGAAGGCCAAGATTGTCTTTGTCTTGGAGGACCTCGAACTATGGGATATAGTTCAGGCAGTTGTTCTTGTTCCCATTGCTACTGCTCCCATCTTGTTAGCAGAGTTCAGGAAGAGGAACAACAAGGCAAAGAGGACAATATGTGATGCAATGAGGGATCACATCATTCCCCACTTGACTGGGAAAGCTTATGCATTTGAGATGTGGGCATCCCTATGCAAGCTTTATGAGAGCTCTAATGAGAACCGGAAGATGGTTCTTCATGATCGACTCAGGGGCATTCGCATGCTCAAGAGTGAGTCGGTGACTTCTTTGTTAGTTTTTTAGCTCGGGAGGTATTCCGAATGTTTTGTCTTGTATGTGGATGTTACCTTATGTTTACACGACCAGACACTTAACTTTGTAGTAGTTTTTATAAAGTTGTTTTAAGTGGTTCTTTTATTAAAGTGACTTTTTAATAAAGTGTACCTTCTAATTTTAAAGTGACTTTATTTTCATAAAGCACTTATGTAATAAAGTGAAATCACTTTAATATTTCAAGTGATTCATTTTGGAGGGAATGGATCATGACCCTTGATCTTGAAAAAGACAAGATCTAATCTTGGCCTTTGGATTTAGGGTTGGGGAAGGTGAAAAGACACTTTGGAGGGAAAATGTCATTTTCGGATTTATAAAAGAATGCATTGGGTAGTGTGCAAGACACATCGAGAAGACGAGAGGAGTTGAGTGAGAGATTTTCTGAGAAAACTTGAAAGAGGAAAGTGAGCAGCAAAGAGGGCACGTTTTCCAAGGAGCTAGGGCACAAATCCCAACGAAAAAAAATTATGTGTTTTTGGACCGAGTTAGTTTTTTGCTATGGGAGGCCGCACTGTACGGATACATACAGTCTGTACAACTGTACGGATATGGCACAGAAATCGAGGCAATTTTGGCCATAGTTTTCAAGGCGGATTTCAGTATTTTGTTTGTTGTTTCTGGGCCGTATGGAACAGTCCGTACAGCTGACTGTTGGCACGAAAATCGTGGTACAGAAGAGGTTGTACAACAATACGGATTTGGCACGAAAAACGAGGCAGTATTTGGTGGGACTGTTTTGGTGCTGTGGGGTATTTTCCTTGGCTGGAAATGTGTATTTGTTGTTGTTTTGTACTTTCCTGAAGCTGAATAATAATATCTCTCTCTCTCTCTCTCGTTGGGTTTCCCCACATTGGGGTTTTCCCTGGCATTTGCCTAAATTTCTGAGTGTTATGGGTTGTTGTCCACTGTGTTATTTCCGTTGCTATTTTGCTTAGCAATGTGTATTTCTGCTTATGGAAATTTCTGAATGTGGGTTTATGCATTTATGAAGTTCATGCAAGACAGTTATCTCTAGGTTTCTAAGTGTTTGAAAGAAATTTCATTTGCTGATTTTTGTCATTAAAAATATACATGGTATCAGAGCTTTGTCTCTGAGTGACAGTGGGCAGTGCGATTTTTTGGCAGAAGGGTGTGATTGTTTTCCTTGAGTTGTGACAGGGAATATGGCTGCAAGCATTAGATATGAAGATGGGTTGGATGGCATTTCCAACTACTTGCAGTGGAAGGTCCGATTGTCAATCGTTCTAAAGGAGAACAAAATTTATAACTATGTCAACTCTGTTGTGGCACCTCCCGCAAAAGATCCTATTGCTTTGGACTTGCATGAGGTCAAGGAAACCAAAGCTCAGAGGATTATTCTGGATGGGTTCAAGGATCACCTTATCCCACACTTGGCTGAGAAAAAGACTGCCAAAGAGATGTGGGATGCACTTAAAAACTTGTTTGAGTCAAAGAACGAGAACCGGAAGATGGCCTTGAAGGCCAAGTTGTATGATACCAAGATGGGGAAGGAGGAGAGTGTCTCTTACCCGGGTGGCTCAAGTAAAAGATGAGTTGGCAGTTGTTGGAGAGGTCATTATGGATTCTGAGTTGGTGAGGATAGCCTTAAATGGTTTGACCAAAGAATGGGAAGTCTTCGTGAAGTGTGTGGTGGGACGTGAGCATCTACCAGATTGGAGCAGACTGTGGGATGATTTCACTCATGAGGAGATCCGGGAAAGATCTCAAAGCAGTGAACAAAAGACAGACAAAGCTGATGAGAATGTTGCTCTTGCGACAAACAGCAAGAAGAAAGGAAGTTCCAGAAGGGACTTGAGTAAAGTCAGATGCTATTGTTGTAACCAATTGGGGCACCTTGCCTCTCGTTGTCCTGAGAGGAAGAAGAAGAAGAAGGAACCAAAAGGGCCTGAGACAGCTGCTACAGCAGCCATGGAGGACTTTGCTTCAAAGTACCGAAAAGGAATTTTCTTTGGTGACCCTAGTTTCCAGTGTCAGCAGCGGAAGATTTGGAGGTGATATCAGATGGATTGTGGATAGTGGAGCCTCTAGCCATATGACGGGAATCTGGCGAGTATTCCTAGATTTCATAGAGATTGGTCCTGGCTGACAAGTGGTAAATGAAGGCGGTATGGCGAAAGTTGTACGTGGAGTTGGGAATGTTAGATTCCAATTCAAGTTTGGGGGACTCTTGGAGCTTGATGGAGTTTTCTTTGTTCTAGGGTTGAGGGTTAACTTGCTCTCAGTCTCAACCTTGGAGAATGTAGGATATTGCGTATTGTTCAAGAGGGAACATGTCTTTATCTACAGGCAGGGAGTGGACCCGGTAGAGCTGCAGTTAATCGATAACTGGGTGGATGTTAAGTTTTCAGACCCCAACCCAGTTTCAGTCTCGCTTCCTGAGGCGAGACTGAAGAGAAACATTAGGCACTTTCTCCCCCTTAGGCGCCTAGGGAAGAGAAACACTTGCCTTGGTACTTTATTTAATTAAAAATTTAACAGTGGACAGGTTGTATATGTTGAGAGGACAACCTTCAGTGTATGATTCAGCATCGGATGAGGAGCGTGATGAGGCTTTTGAGACTGCGGTGGCGCCAAGCATTCAGTCTTGCATTCTGAGAGAAGAGAACGAGTCTCTTCTGAGCACTGGCAGGAAGCTTAGCCAGGTTGATCGAACCAATGCTCAAGATGAAGTGAGCTCAGGGTTCCAGGATGTTGCCAGGATAAGATCTTCTAGTTCGAGTTATGTGCAGGTGATGAGGATGGCTCCAGGTTCAAAGGGAGCTCCTACAGAGCACAGTGTGATGGAACCAGATGATAGTGGTGGCAGCGAGTACTTCCCTCGCTAAGAGGGGGTGTTAGCTTTTTAGCTCGAGAGGTACTCCGCATGTTTTGTCTTGTATGCGGATGTTACCTTATGTTTACACTACCAGGCACTTAACATTGTAATAGTTTTTATAAAGTTGTTTTAAATGGTTCTTTTATTAAAGTGACTTTTTAATAAAGTGTACCTTCTAATTTTAAAGTGACTTTTTTTTCATAAAGCACTTATGTAATAAAGTGAAATCACTTTAATATTTCAAGTGATTCATTTTGGAGGGAATGGATCATGACCCTTGATTTGAAAAAGGCAAGATCTAATCTTGGCCTTTGGATTTAGGGTTGGGGAAGGTGAAAAGACACTTTGGAGGGAAAATGTCATTTTCAGATTTATAAAAGAATGCATTGGGTAGTGTGCAAAACACATCGAGAAGACGAGAGGAGTTGAGTGAGAGATTTTTTGAGTAATCTTGAGAGAGGAAAGTGAGCAAGCAAAGAGGGCACGTTTTCCAAGGAGCTAGGGCACAAATCCCAAGGAAAAAAAGATGCGTTACAAAGGATACCCCTTTGGGCACCAAGTTGCTCATCATCTAAAAAAGAGTTTGAGTTGTTGCCCAATCCTTGGAATGTAGATGGGCTCACCATCCAAATGGATGAGATGAAAAGAATTAGGCCCTGCTATTTCTCAGATCAAATATGGACCCAACCACAAGCTGTCAAACTTGCCATGTTTCCCTGGTTTTTCTCTGCCTTTATCCCATAGCAAAATTATATCCCCAATCATGAAATCCCTCTGCCTAGCTGACTTGTCGAAAGCTTTCTTTACCTTACTCTGATTTTTGCAATTCTGATCATAAGCCTTTCCTCTGATTTCATCTAACTCAATGACTTGATTGACCCTGTTCTGAATTGCATCCTACTCTGTGGAAAAATCCTCAACTGACCCATAAGTAGGAAGCCTAAGGTGTACTGGCAACCTAGCTTCCAATCCATATACTAACTCAAAGGGACTCTTCCTAGTTGTTGCTTTCTTTGTTATTTTGTGGGCCCATAATGCATGTTTAATTTTACTATCCCAAGACTTCTTATTTTCACCGAATATTTTCTTAACTATGGTCATTAAGTTTTTATTACTTGACTCTGCTTGACCATTTCCTTGAGGATAGTAATCTGATGCATGTGACAAGATAATACCATATTTGAAACAAAAAGATGACATCTCAGTTGAACAAAAGGCCTTGGCATTATCTGTCACTATCTTTGATGGGACCCCAAATCTAGTTATAATTATGTCTTCTAGGAAATCCATCACAACCTTCTTAGTTGCTGACTTGGTAGGAATGGCTTCAAACCACTTGGTAAAGTAATATGTTGCTGTGATAACCCATGAATACCCATTACTCGAATTATCATTAAACTTCCCGATGAAGTCCAAACCCCACTGCTGAAAAGGTGTTTCAACCACAACTGGTTGCAAAGGGAGAGTTGCTAACTTCTGCTTTCCTGTGAAAAGCTGACATGGCTCACATTTCCGAACAAACTGATGCACATCTGAAAATATTGTGTGCCAATAATATCCTGCTCTAAGGATTTTGTGGGTAATAGTTTTAGCAGCAAAATGTCCACCACAAAACCCTCCATGGAATTCATCCATTAGTTTCTTTGACTCAACATCATCCACACATCTAAGGATAACCCCATCAGGATTCTTCCATCCTAACCCATCTCTAGTAAGGACATACTTAAAAGATTTTGACCTCAAGGCCCTTTTCTTGTGTCCTACTAGATGGCTTGGACAAATCAGATTCTTAAGATAAAATATGATGTATGTATACCATTCTACTTGTTCCAGCTTCAATAAGTTAGGAGGGAACTCTTCATTATTAATTTGGCAAACCATACCTAAGGCCTTCAAATTACTTTCTGTTAACATTTTAGCCAAACCTTGACCCTTAATCAACTTTGTAGGTTTGATTTCCAAATCATAATCTTGGATTTTAGCAATCCATCTATCCCTTGAGCCTAATCCTTCCACTTGTGATAAAACATCCTTAACCGCAAAATTAGGAACATAACCAATTACTTTGGAATATCCGATGAAGGCTCTGAAATGTTTGAGTGATTTCACTAAGGCATAAGCCTGTTTCTCAAACATGGGATACTTAAGCTCTGAATTTTGCAAGGCCCTACTCATATATGCAATGGGTTGATCATGGCCTTGATCATTTTTCTGAAGCAACACACCAGCAATAGTGTCTTTACAAGCAAAGGAGAAAATCTAAAAGTCCTTATTATTGTCTGGGCTAATAAGGACGGGAGCTTCACATATGGCTACAGTCTTAATACTCTCAAAAGCTCGCTTACTTTCTTCATTCCATTCAAATTTAACATCCTTCTTAAGCAACTTATATATAGGTTTCGTAATCTCAGCATAGTTAGGAATGAACCTATGGACAAAATTGGTTTGTCCTAAGAAGGATTGGAGAGCTTTCTTTGATGCAGGCAAGGGAACCTTGCTAATAGCTTCAACTCTCTCTGGGTCTAACTTGACCCCTTCTTTCGAAATTATGTGGCCCAATAATTTTCCTTCGGTCACCCCAAATACTGACTTAGCAGGATTTAGAGAAATTCCAAACTCTCTACATCTGTCCAAAACTTGTCTAAGGTGATTAATGTGAGTTTTCCCATCCTTAGAAAATACTGTTAAATCATCCTGATATATTTCAATTAATTTTCCAATTAGCCCCCTAAAGGCATAATCCATAGCTCTCTAAAAAGTATCTCCAGCATTTGATAAACCAAATGGAATTCTAAGATATTCAAAGGTTCCCCATGGAGTAGTAAAAGTTGTCTTATGCCTATCCTCTGCTTTAAGTCTGATCTGATTGTAACCTGAAAAACCATCAAGCATAGAAATCATTCTTAATCCTGTTACTCTTTGAAGTAAAGTTTCCATCTTGGGAAGGGGGTAGTGGTCCTTTGTGCAAGCAATGTTCAAATTCCTGAAGTCAATACATATACTGATCTTTCCATTCTTCTTCCTAGCAACAACCAAATTTGAGCACCATGAAGAATGTCTAGTTTGGGCAATGATTCCTGCTCCTCTTGGCATTTGCCTCTTGTGCTATATATTGAAGCATGCTCTCCCATTGCAAGTTAGTTGGAGCTTGGGTTGAGATGCTTGCTATTGTAATCGGAATATCATTTCTATTTTAATAAAAAGGCTTTGGAGGCTACTCAAC
>ML788592.1:739566-751188 GCA_009831015.1 Picea engelmannii | reverse complement strand
GTGAGTCCTCTGAGGGATGTATATCATTAGTTCACATTGACGATCTATGTGAGGCTCATATATTTTTGATGGAGCAACCAAAGGTACAAGGTCGACATGTTTGCGTTGTTGGCTCTTTGTCTCTTTCTCAGCTAGCAGACTTTCTCCATAAACGCTATCCGCATTTTACTCTACAATTCAAGTAAGTAAGGAGTCTTTTTGTCATCACGTGGGTTTTTGTGAGTTGTATTTTTATGTAATTATATTGATATATAAACTGAGATAATTTGGTTTATCATGACAGAAGCGATGATGAAGATGATAATAGTATTTTTGTGCCTGCTTCTTCCAAGAAACTTTTGGACATGGGTTTTTCTTACAAATATGGTGTGGGAGACATTTTTGACGGGACAATCAAATGGGCTGAATCGTATGGACTATTAAAATAGATAGGTTTGTCATGACAGAAGCTATACTGAAGAGGATAATGGTGTCCTTGTTTTTTTATTTACTTTTTGGATATAGGATTTTGTTTTCTTTCTTTTTGGATAGAGTTTTCTTACCAGTACGGTGTGGTCTGGACGACATTAAGATGTATATGGTGTCTTTGTGATTTGTTTTTAGAAACTTTTTGATTATCTAGTTTTTATGGTGTGAAGGATTATCAAAGGCATTCAATATTGAAATAGATTTTGTGAAATAATGATTATCTAGTTCTCTCAAATGTATGGTGTGAAGGATATTATCAAATGTATTCAATATTCAAAATAATTTTGTTGGATTCTACAATTATAAGTATAACTTGAAGATTTTTTTTTATGTGAAAATCAAATGGATTATTGAAATATATTTTATAAATAATTTAGAGGAACTATTCAAAAAAAAAAAAAATTGTTATTTTAAATTAAATTTTATAAATATATTTGAATTTATAATTAATGGAGATTATTGAAGATAAACATAGGAAATTTATGTTTGTAAAATGTCTTTGTATTATGATGATGACAATTAAGGTCCATTGAGACCAATTGGTCTATCGAACCTTGAGAAGGTAAGATATTACTTCAATTTCTTTACAATTGTATTTCTATGCTCAAAAAACATTGAGAGAAGCTTTTGGAGATCACCATAGTTTTGATGACTTAGGAGGTTAAGAAGGTCCATATTTTTAACTTGGGATCTAACACCCAGTTTCACTATGTAATTTTGATCTTCTAAATTAGGAATGACCACCTCCTTGTAGTATCTTCATTTCCTTTTATCCACTAATTTTTTTATCACACCACATATTCTCCTTAAATTTAGAAGTGATAATATTTGCAATATTATCGATATTATGCATGATGGCTTATTCTTGTATTCCTCAATGATTTTGTAATACCATAGGTTGACCTCAGTTGTAATTGTATATATTTTTTGCACAAGTTGATGAGCCAAGATATTATGGGCCTAAGTGTATATGTGACTATTAAGATAAAGATTCTAGATGCTAAAAGGCTAGACTACCTAACATGTTGACCGATCTGAAAAAAGAGTACGGGGCATAAATTTTGTTGGAAGGGAAAGGGGGCTAAGGGTCTAGGAAGAGAGCTAAGCCATAGGGGCTTAAGCCAAGGGAAATCTTATTAAATATTTCCTAAAGTCACTTGATGGGATATACCAATTTATCCTAATTTCCCAAAGGGAGGGAACTAATCAGCAAGTGGATGCAAAGGGGGATCATAAGGTGACAAGTGTCATTTTATGCAAATGCAATATATTGGGAAAATTTAGTGTAATTTCCCATCTCGACCATCATTCTCTCCAACGATTTTGGGGAAAATGCTATCTACCATTCTCATAGGGGGTGGAGAGGACCACTCTCTGCTGCCATCATTCATACCATCTCCCTATTGTTGTTGTTCATACTCTCTTCCATCTCCATCTTCACTTGAGGATGCTTGAAGCGGGATTGCTGGAAATTAAGCTAAAGAAGTGGGTTGTCAAGCTATGTGCATTCTCTCCAGGTGAGAGAAGAGTTGTCAAAGAAGCGGGTTGTCAAGCCCATAAGCATTCTCTCAAAGAGAGAGAATTGCTAGGAATTATTTTCACTAGGTGCCAATTGCAACTACAAGGCTCAGAGACGTCCTGTCCAACATGTTGTTGAAGCCATGGAAGTGAAGTGGGGCAACTGAAGGACTGTTGAGCAGAGAAGGGGCACACTTCATGGGGTGGGACAGGCATGTGGGGAATGAGGGACTATAGCTAGTTGGAGTTGGCACTTGAATCTGAACAATATTGTTGTTTAGCAGACTGATTTATGATAGGAATCCATTTTCCCAAGTGGAGTTTATTCCTGGCTCGGGGTGAGTTGTTGCTGAGTTATAAGCAACAGAGTCTAAGGCTGGGAGGAAAGTTGGAGGTATGTATGCAGTTGGTGGCTATTTATATCAGATAAGTACCCACCTTGTGTTAGTTTAAATATGAATGAGTATGTTATCATGTGTTGGATACTTACTGTGCAAATGTTCATGTACTTCTATTATGGGTATTTGTTGTGTTAATTATACTCAGAATAAATGTTGTTAAACTTGTACATAAGTTATGATATGTGAATATCGTCATGGGTTTTTACTGTTGTAATTATCCTTGAATATTCTTTGTTAGGATTGTTCATATATGAAAATTATATGTTACAGATAATAATAATTGTAGTTGTAACTATACTTGTATGCAGATGTTGTTAGAGTTTCTTGAAATTGTACATTATGTGTATATGTAGTCAGTGGCATATTTATACCAAATAAGTGTCCATTATGTATTTTTTAAAATTACTGTGCAAATAGTTAAATGTATTCATGTTATAAATATTTGTTGTTTCTAACATGCTCCAGTATATCTGTTGTTAGATTTGCACAAGAGCTGGAAATTATGCTTTTCTATCATGGTAATGGATGTCAGATTCACACTTGTGCATATTTGCTGCTAGAATTTCCTAGAACTATACAATTATGAGCATGCACAGATTTTGTGTCATTATTGGTGTGATTTGTACAATCCTTACTTGTATATCTCTGTGTGTGTGTGTGTTCGAATATATATACATACTACCAGTGTTAGTTATAACCCTACACATATGCGAAGTATTCCCATATAATTCATTAATAACGTAGTTATACTTAGCATGATTATGCTTAGCTAGGGATGGAAAAGCCCCATTTTTGTATGGACAACACATAGAAAGGATTTCCCCATGTGGATGGTGATCAATGAGATCCTTAGTCGGTTTAAAAAGGTTTTTGCAAACTTTTGAAGGGCCTGATAAGCCTTAGAATTTACTTATAAGAAGTCCCTGAGTTGCCAAGTCTTGGATCATACTATTAACTTGAGAAATCTCATACCTTTTTCACAGAAATAATCACAACTGTGAAATTTGGCACAACAAAATAAACATGTATGTTGGTTGGGGTCCCTCACGTATGAGAGCTTGCATGGGATGGGTTGTTTATAGCCATCAGATCACATCTGAATTAAGTCTAATCCATTGGATCAAATTCCTATGTGTAGGAACCATTGAATCAAGGATTAAATGTTGATCGTTGATCAACGAAGGATCAATGATCCAAGTTGATAACGCACACTTAAAGTTCTCAGGATTTAGTATGAAGGCAACCCCCGTGAGTGGTAATTTAAATACCACCAAAGGAAACACAATTGTGATTAAAGTCATAGTGTAACCCTGAAAGTGGTTTGGAAACCACACTTGACACATGTGCTACACTAAAGGGGAACACTACTTGATGAAGGTGGTAATCTATGATGGTTTAATGCCAAAAGACGTAGCCTGTGGTCAAAACTCGAGGTCATGTAAGAAGGAGGAGATCGATGATCAAGAAGTGGGAATGTGGAAATCATCGATCATAATAGTATTCAGAGTCCAAGTTCTAAATGCTCTCAACTATTGATCGTAGTGGGTCCGTCGAAGTAGTTTGTTCCACTGGATTGAAAATACCCTAAACCGGTAGGACTCTGAGGAGTAATCTTGGACATCGATTAGAGACCAACTAAGATGTAATCTCAACTATTGATCGGTGTCGGAACCCTTAGACCCGATCATGAGGAAGGGTGACTTGATGTTGACGTCATGCTGACGAAAAGAGCCTATGTGTACGAGGTAGACATGTGGCGGCCTATAAATGGTAGAGGTAATTGGGGTGGGTCCCTATCGAGTTCAATACCTTGGAAAGGTTCTTTAATAATGGTCGTTGATCAGAATGGGAATCATAGGATCCCGACTGTTGGTTGGAGCTTGTAGCCATCAGAGTATTCCAGGGAAAGGATCCTGAAGAAATTCGATGGGAAGACTTTGATGAGAAATCATGACTATCCATTGGAGCCCAGTTGAAAGTAATCATGATCGTTGATGTTGATGGGTCTCATTTGGATGAGACCAGGAGGGCGGTGTCGTCACATTGACAAGGATGAGGTCACCACCCATTACACAAAGGACAGGTGTCAGTACCTAGAAGGATGTGTCGATGATCGACGATGATGTGTGCACCACAACAGTCCATGTGAAGGGTCCACATGTCAGGTGGCTATTGTGCCATGTGGAAATTTTGTATGGAACTTTGAGGGGGTGAAAGGTGACATGACATGAATGCCACATGCCAAGCCAAGTGGTGAAGTTGGGTAGGACCACGTGTTTTGGGTGCCATCTTGGTTTCCACGTAGGTTTTCGCTTAAGTGAGGCTAAGGGGTGTGACGTCAGGATGATGAGGGGTGTTAACGTATCAAGAGAAGAACATGTGGTTGTGTGCAATTCGTAAACCCTATCGATGTTATCCCTTGTGAAAAGTGAGCTAAATCATATACCTTATGTCTTTCAGTGATAGATCTTATCTTTTGACTGGAGGAGGCATCGGTCGAAGTGGGACACGATTCTAGAGGACATATTCCGATAGGAGTACTCTGGGGATTGATCTGGGCCATCGATCAGAGATTAGCTACGATGCACGACAACGGTTGATCTATCATGGGGTCCACCCACGAGAGTATGATGAGAATGGGGAAGGTCGTTAAATGTCGTGTAAGTTAAAGATCCCAATGCAATAAGAGCTATAGATTATCGGATCACCAAGACCGTCGGAGTTGGATGTTGTAGAACTCAATTGTTGGAGTGTGAAGGGTAGTCCGGAGTGGAAGCACTTTGATGGGAAGGTTTTGATAGCAACAAGAGACATTATTTGGAAGATCGACAAGGTGTGGGTTTGAGTAATGACGTGGAATATTCCATGTTTGTGCCATGTGGGATGACACATGTAGTAGGTTGCCACATGACACTGTGGAGGAATTGATCTTGAAGAGAAAAAATACTTTGGAAGGTTGTAACTTTTTATCCAGATCTTAGAATTGAGCATGGATACAGTCATTGGAAAGCTCTCAATGTTGGATGTATGGGATGACCCGGGTTCTACCTTAGTTCTCCAACAAAACCCTAGAAACCATCGGCCCTTCTGGAGACTAGAAGGAAACACTACGCACAAAGTCAACAACGTAGTCTCACCCGAGATGACTTATGGGTGACTGCAGAACCCAAATGTCTGTAGTCATGGAAGGGATGTTTCTCATGGGGATGTTAGATATTCTACTCTACTTTAGCATTTATAATTATACCATATCATCATTCATTTAACCTTTAACATTCATTCTGCAGTAAAATAACATAACATAACTAGTGCACATTGTAAATTAACTCTAACAAATTCATTCATTCATCCCTTAATTCATCATAAAACATTGAAAAGCATAAAAAACACATTCCACACAATGATTGTTGGATGTATGGGATGACCCGGGTTCTACCTTAGTTCTCCAAAAAAACTCTAGAAACCATCGGTCGTTCTGGAGATGAGAAGATAACACTACACGCAGAGTGTAAAACACAATCTCACCCGAGATGGCTCATGGGTGACTACATGACCCAGATGTCTGCAGTCATGGAAGGGATTTTTCTCATGGGGATGTTAGATATACTTCTCTACTTCAGTATTTATCATTCTACCACACCATCATTCATTTAACCTGTAGCATTCATTATGCAGTAAAATAACATAACAGAACTAGTGTGCAATGTAAATTAACTCTAAAAAATTCATTCATTCATCCATTTATTCATCATAAAACATTGTAAAGAATAAAGAACACATTCCACACAATGAAATAGGTTTTACCGTGGTCCACCCCCCCTGGGCTACATCTACAAAGATTTGGCTTCTTTATTATTCATCTTCAAGTCT
Source organism: Picea engelmannii (assembly GCA_009831015.1). NCBI lineage: Eukaryota > Viridiplantae > Streptophyta > Pinopsida > Pinales > Pinaceae > Picea > Picea engelmannii. Next base: position 744,931 of record ML788592.1, on the reverse strand, counting down.
CTGCGTTGCACGCATTACATCAAGAGTATGGTGCGTGGTGAGGTTGACCAGTGTCGCACCAAGCTCCACAACTTGCAACCTAACCCTCAGTTACAACTCAAAACATACTCATGTCAAAAATTGACTCAACAATAGCTCCACAACTCTCAAAACTAGTATCTGCGACTCAAAACTCATCAAAACCATGCATGATATGATCAAATATATCTCTCATTGGTTCTCACACTACATATTTATACTACAAAAAGTGGGTTAAAACCATTACATTATGACTAAAACCCTAACCCTAAATGGATTAGATTTTTCCACATAGTAACTTCCTATGCATGACTAGTCCTCAATCCAACCATTTCTTCATCGCGTTGTCATTCTTTCTACTGTTGAATTTCATCTTCCTCACACTTATTTTCCTTATTACCCAGTGCACTGTTTTCCCTTCTTTTCTGGTGCGCGCTCCAACTGTCCTCCAAAATTGTTGTGCATTTCCCCAAAATATCTTGCTCCAACACTTGAAAAGTAGAATTGATCTACAAGGGTTTCATTGGAAAGTTGAAATTGTTGGGAAAAAGATAAATTTTGAAACCCCATCCCTTAGAAGGTACTTAAGGGGTTGGGTATGTTACAAAGTGGTATCATAGATCTCTTTTCAACACTAGGCCTGGATGGGACAAAAATCAATTACAAAACCTTTTGTATTAAATATAATTGGAACCTATTAAAACATATTGGATATAAGAGTCCATATATTAACACATAAATGTGAATTGAGCAGTAAAATCCACAGGTAGATAGAAACACGTTTTTTGGTTATATTAAAAGGAAAGTACATGTATGTATCTAGAGTTCTATATGTTGAGTCAATTAGAGATCCATAGGTGGATGGTAACCATATGGGCATGACTCAGTATGCTCAGGAAGCAATGAAAGGGTATCCGCAAAAGGCTTACCCTGATAAAGGGTTGCTAGATCATTATATATAAAATTAATATTATAAATTTTGAAAAAATATACTGCACTAGAACAGTGGATTCTCTACAATTATACAAGTTTTTGAAGGAAATTCCATCATTAATGTACTCAACACATGCACTAACAAAGACATATACCTTGTATTTTTCTAGAAACATAACATACCACTGTTAGAAAAAATCAAATTTCACATACTTATTCATAATTTCTATAAATAAAAGTTTTATATTCGGAAAGCTAATTCAATTTCCTATGTTTCGTTATTTTACACCATATTCAAATTCATTGTAAAAGTACCTTGAATAATCCCTCCAAGTTAATAGATTGTTGTTTTTCCATGTTTTCATTGCCACTAACGCATCATGAGAGACTATCATTATCTTGCACATGCCCAATTGATTTGGTAAAAAATATATATTTTATTATTTTGACCACATCAAGGATAATCACTATTTTCCCTATAAAATAAAGAAATCCATTCCATTTCCATATGAATTTTCATGAGTGCAAAAATGTTTCCAACATTTCCATTGACTCTGGTCTCTTCAGAAGTATATTGTTATGTACTCTAGTTTTTAGGCATTATAGATCATATTGATTCTTTATATCTCTTGTTATTGAGTTTTATTTTCCATTGCATTCCTTTTTTATTTATGAATATCATATATCTAAAGACATTTGATTAATAGAGAACTAGGGTTTTTAGTTTTCTCACCCACTTTTTTTTTTTACTTTGAAACAACCACAAAGTTTGTGTATCTGGTCACCCTTGTTGTAGATTTGCACAAACATCCTCCTTGTGAGACCTTAGAAAATACCTAGGGTTCTCTTCTTCAACCAATCCTTCTAACATGAGACTACAATTCTTTGGCTATAGTATATTGGTAGTGGATGTGATTGGGTTTTAAGCCCTACTTCCTCCAGTATAGTCCCAAGATTCCCCAAAAAAGAAGAATTAGAACCTAACTCCCCAACCATAGGAATCCTGAGATAAATCACATTCCCAACATTCCCTTTGCATTCCTGAAATACAAAATCATTTAAGAAACCCATCCCTTTAACAATAAGAAAAAATATTCCTAATGGAACCATGTATTTGATAGGAATTGTTATTGACATATGAAGCTATAGAGTTGGATCAAGATTAACCAAAGAAGTGTCTACATGCCCTAATTTTGTATTATTCTTCCCCTTTTCTAGATTTGTCTTGAAATCCTGACCTTCAATAACCATCACCACCAAAATAGCTTCCACATGTTTAGAGCCCACCACCTAATATTCTTCCAATGATACTTTTGGAGAAATAACATATAACTATGGAGGTAACACTTCAAAACCATCATCCTTTACACCAACCTCTCTATCCTTCAACCTCTGGTGAAATTTTAATGAGAATTCCTTCACGAAATTACCATCTTTGTGGCATCAAACACATCTAAAATGAACCCTATAGTAATCACTAACTTGTGTAAAGTATTGGCTCCCTCTCAATCGTAATAGTTTTGAAGCCAAAACTTCCCTCAAATTAATGAGAGCAAGAACATGAGCTATAAACATCGACCCAATATCCAAAAAACATAGATCAACTTTGTTGAACTACCCCGAGGAATTCCCAATGGCTTTGAATACCTCCTATGACAAAAATTCAAGTGGAAGCCTCGGAAGATTGACCCATATGGGGGTTACATTAATCCTTTTTGAACGAGCATAAAAAAATGGAGACCAAGATTTTAAAACCAATGGTGTCGATCCCCACGTCAAGTATGCGACCAAGATCTTTTTTACATAATCCTCTACTCCAAGGAAAAAACCCATCCACTCATGCAACATGATGTAAACTTTTGGAATATATCCTAATGAAAACTCATGAATCTTTTAGCTATGAGAAGAGAACCACTTCACCCATCTTCCCTCCCAAAAAATTCCCTACTATGACCTTTCAATCCATTGTAGTTATCTCATGGAGCTAAATTTCATCATCCAAAACAAGTTTCATTGGACTCACATTTAAGTTCACACAATTTTTCTTTCTTATCTTCAATGATGCATCCCTTGCATTCAAACCTTTTACCTCCACTGTATCACCCCTAGGGATGGTCAAAGTTAGTATAGGAACCAACCTTACCACACCTACTTCCAATTGATTAACAATAGGTAACTTTGGGATAATGTTTTTCCCTTAAAAAACTGGAACATACACAAATCCTTCTACTTGAAGAGGAGTTGAGGATATTACCACCTATTTGAAACCTTGCACCATTTATATTAGGAACCTAGCATTTAATAAAGGGAACCCTCGACTCAAGAACTCAGATTCCTTGGTATTCTAATAGTTGAACCTATACTTAGACAAAAATTCCCCTTCAAGAATGAAACCCTTGACATACCTACATCTAGATGCATATTGCAATGAAACTCTTGGTTTGATGTCTGTACCACTAAATTTTAGATTAGTAACACCCTCAACTCCATTGACTCCAAACTATTGTAGTATCAATTCAATACCACCTACCCACACAAGCTCTCCATCAACAAGAACAACATACCTTCTTCCACCTCTGCTTTGACTCTTATAGCATATTGACTCTCCAATGTCATAGATATGTGTTTGTATGCTATATTGGTTGAGATGCTTAACCTGGTCACACCTTAGATTGGTAGAGATGCTTAACTCTAAGTATGGTGCAACCAAAATCTTGGACCTTGGTGCACAATAAACCCCTTCCCCTAATGAAGACATCTCAATACTTTTGGAATCTTCTACATGTGTCCAAATGCTTTTCCCATAAAAAAAAAGTCCACAAAATTTTTGACCAGGTCCATCTCTATACCCTACCCCTTCATATTTGGACATGCCATATATCATCTAAACTTATGTTGTACACATCATATTTGGACATGCCATATATCATCTAAACTTATGTTGTACACATATGACATATGATTAAAACTTTTGAAGAAACATGTAAACTTGTGTTGTAGTATAATTAAGACTTTTGAAGGAAAAGTATTAGATAATATGAATAGATAACTTTGAATTTCATACTTAAAATTAAAAATAAAAACAAAAGTTATATTTTAATTATTTACTTAATTAAAAAATTAAGTGAAAAATAGTTACATATACTAAGTATGACCAAGACTTCAAAAAAAATAAAAAGTTATTATCAAGAATTTTAAAAAATAAAAAAATATTTATTGGATAGATTTTTGAAAATGTTAAAAATATGAGTATGTAATTTTAATGACTCGAACTTCAAAAAAAAAAATAAAAAAATATTACCAAGAATTTAAAAAAATAAAAAAATATTTATTGGATAGATTTTTGAAAATGCTAAAGATATGAGCATGCAATTTCAATGACATATTTAGGAAATAGAATTTGAATTTTACTTCACTTAATTTTAGAAAATTAAAGTTTTATATAAGTTAAGTTTTATATAAGTTAAGTATAACATCTTTGAAAAAGACATGAGTATGCAATTTAATTGACATATTTAAGAAATAGAATTTGTATTTTACTTCTTCACTTAATTTTAGAACATTCAAGTTTTATATAAGTTAAGTATGACATCTTTGAAAAGGCAAGATATGAGTATGCAATGTTAATGACATATTTAAGAAATAGAATTTGTATTTTACTTCTTCACTTAATTTTAGAAAATTAAAATTGTATATAAGTTAAGTATGACATTTTTGAAAAGGAAGTTGTAAATATAATGTTTAGAAGTAAACTTTATATTTTATAATTCAAACTTTTATAAAAACAAATATTAAATCTAATAGATCTTTAAAAATGCTAAATTTTAGAACATTCAAGTTTTATATAAGTTAAGTATGACATTTTTGAAAAGGCAAGATATGAGTATGCAATGTTAATGACATATTTAAGAAATAGAATTTGTATTTTACTTCTTCACTTAATTTTAGAAAATTAAAGTTGTATATAAGTTAAGTATGACATTTTTGAAAAAGAAGTTGTAAATATAATGTTTAGAAGTAAACTTTATATTTTATAATTCAAACTTTTATAAAAACAAATATTAAATCTAATAGATCTTTAAAAATGCTAAAAATATGAAAAAATTACTTTGAATATCATATTTAAAATAAGATTTAAAAAATAAATAAAAAGATATTAATAAGATATATTTTTGAAAATGATAATGATATAAATACAAAACTTTTAATAACATATTTAGAAATAAAATTTGTATTTTATTTCTTCACTTAATTTTAGAAAAATAAAGTTTCATATAAGTTAGGTATAATCTCTTTGAAAAAGTAGTGTTTAATATAATGTTTAGAAATAAACTTTATATTTATATTGTATGATTTAAACTTTTCAAAAAAAATATTAAATTTGATATAACTTTGAACATGTAAAAAATTATGA
>ML788592.1:674194-686493 GCA_009831015.1 Picea engelmannii | reverse complement strand
TGGATGCACTTTTTTATGGTACAGGTTGATTACAGGTTGTTTGGCACAGGTTGGTGCATGGTTGATGCTCTTGTTTATGGTACAGATTGATATCTATTGAGGATTGTTGCCTCATCTCAGTTGGTGCTGAGAATGCAAGTTGATTCTTTCATATAGAGTTGGTTCTCTTGTAAATTTGTACTCTATTCAGTTGTTGTTGATAAACCCCAAAGATTGTAGTCCGTAGTAAAAAGAAAATTGTACATACATCTTGTGTTCTTTGTGTTCATTGTGGTGATGACTTGTTGATGATATATTGCTGATATGTGCTCACATCTAACTGGTTATAAATGACAAAAATGGGTAATGAATAAATGTTGAATGCTAATTGATGAGTTTTTGTGCAAGAGGGAAGTTTTGGGAAAAAGAGCCCCACACTCATTCACCCCCCCTCTAAGTGTGGTAGGTGTGTCCAACATGGTATGCAAGATGACGCTAAAATATTTGTTGAGAGATGTAGGGTATGTCAGTATGCAAAGGGAAGGAGTCAAAATGTTGGATTGTATCAACCATTTCCAATTTCAAGCAGATCATGGGACTCTGTAAGTATGCATTTTGAGTTGGGATTACCAAGAAATTAGAAGGGTAATGATTCGATTTATGTGGTTGTTGATAGGTTCTCGAAAATGGAACATTTTATAGCTTGCACAAATATGAGTTATGTAAATATGTTCTTCAGAGAAGTAGTCATATTGCATGGATTGCCAAAAAGTATTATTTATGGTAGAGACACAAAATTTGTGGGTCGTTTTTTAAGAACTCTATGGAAAACGTTACGAGCCAATATCAATTTCAGTTCAACATACCACCCATAGACTGATGGGAAAACATAGGTTGTAAATAGAAGTTTAGGAAATATTTTAAGATGTCTGGTAGGTGAACAACCCAAGCAGTGGGATCATGTACTTGCACATGCAGACTATTCATATAATTATTCACTCAATAGAAGCACATGATTAAGTCTATTTCAAGTTTTTTATAGAACGCACCCAAGATGAATTTATGAATTAATGAATTTAGGAAAAAAATAAAATGAAAGTGTTGACGGTGAATATCTTGCAGTAAGTATGAAGGAATTGTAGGAAAGAGTCAAACAACAAACACATGACAACAAAAAAAAGTACAAATTGAGAGAAGACATGAAGAAATTATAATTGTATTTTGAAGTTGGAGACTTTGTTATGGAACACCTTAGAAAAGAAAGGTTCAGAAGAGGGGAGCACAACAAATTAAAATTCAAAAAGATTGTACCATGTAAAATATTCAGGAAATTTTCCTCAAATTCTTATGAAACAGAACTTCCAAGTAACATTGGAATTTCTCCAATTTTTAATGTAGAATATTTGTACCCATTCAAGGAAGAAACAAATAGTTCAATAGATGCACATGTTAATGAGAAAATTCAGACCATTGAATAGGAGAAACAACTACCTACAACACATCAAAAATAGATTGAATCGGTTTTGTACAAGAAGGTAGTGAAGAGGACAATGGATAATGAGCACATTCAATACTAAGTCAAGTGGAAAGGAAAACCACTTGAATATTCCATGTGGTTGACAACAACAGAAATTTTCAATTATGGCACAAGTATTGAAGAACTCCTGGAACAAATCCCATGAACATGTCTTTTCTTCCCCAGGAGTCTGATGCACGAGCATCGTCCAAAATCAATACTATTTGAACTCTAGAAGGTCTTAGGAATTTATGAGAGGAAGATGGTTTCCTCATTTCTATGGAATGTTGTAATTTGTTTATTTCGTAAATTATAATAGTTCTAGAATAGTCAAGGTATGTTTAAGAGAAGAAAATTGTACCATGTAATGTAACAGAGTGGTTTATTTTAGACATAATGTTATACAAATTAGGGATTTCTATTGGAATTTGAGGATACGATCCAGTCTTGGAGATCAAGATTGATTTGTCCTTTGGTTTATATAAATAAAACCCCTACATTGAAAACACCAAGTAGTGGGAGTTGTGAGAGGAATGGAAACCTAATATTGTTTAAGATAATATGTTTTTTGTTCAAAGTTGGTTATTGAATGAGTGATTTGTACCTCCCAACGCAATCCTTCACACATTTATTAGTGTTTATGTTCATTCCACGAACCAGAGAGGAAAATTTGTATGCATAGCGAGTTCACAAAGATTAAATTTTAATATCAAAATTATTTGTAGGTTTTAGTCTGATGAGCTTCTAATTGTAGTGAAACTCCCAAAATTAGTTGAATCACTATCAAAAGTGACCCCAACTAACCACATCGAATTTCAATTTTTTGTGTAAGAGTTAATGTGTTAGTTCCCCCAGTGGTTGATAGGCTAGTTTACAAGATTAGATTGCAACGAAATCGAGGTGAGTGATGAAATATTAATCGTTGATCAATGATCATTGCAAAGAAAAATGAACTACACTGATTTAACCATATCGATATCTCACATAAAGGTTTTTTTGTTGCATATTCTAGGGACCCGGTGGTCCAATATACTGATACTCAATGGTACTATAACTGATATCCGATACACAATGCTAGTGGTCCTATATACCGGTGCCCAGTGGTTCGATATACCTAGTGGTATGATATACCTGGTTATTTGGTGTAACCAAGGCTGGATGGCCTTGTTAAATAATTTGGCATGAGCAATAAACTTCCCTAGTAGCCCGATATCCTAATGGGTTCAATATTCAGTTGAAAGAATTGTCAATTTGCAAGAATTTTGATGGAAATTTACGGGAAAACATGTAAATTTTTCAGAACTCAACAGATTTATTGGATTTTATTTGTTAAAGGCATAGAACCATTCTAAATTGGAGTCACCATTCCTCTCAACTTTCCATTTTCCTTAGTCATTTTATTCCTCTCTATTCTCCATACTTAGTCATTTTTCATTAATGTAGATGCGGGACCCCTTCTCTCATCTCCACCTTCCACTCCTAACTCAACAAGTCTCCCAATGCTTAGTTATTTTGCATATCACCCTACCCCATAATCGCACAATCCTCAATTTTCGCTTCCATTTCCGCATTACCCTAATTGCACCCTCGTGACTTAGTCATCTAACGAAGTTTTATAGTGATATTTTAATGAGTCTTATACTTAGCTTATTTTTTACTTTTGAATGTGAATGTAGGATCCCACATTATGTTATAATTCTTCTACATTTATCCCCGCAATATTCCCAAGAATTAGTCATTTTACCGAGTTTTACTGAGTTTTATTGAGTTAAACACTTGACTTTCTACATAATCCTATTCTCTAATTTTATTATTTCATGAAATTATTCATTACACTCATAATTTGTATCCCTTTCCTTCCTTTCCCATATTCGGACATGTGGCAGTAGCATGGACCTACCATATTAAGACACATGTTAGCAAAGTGGACCTATCCCTAGATGACACATGGATGGTATGGGTTGGACAGAGATGACTCAAAAATGACTTGGAATGGTGTTTGGGTGATGACGTGGAAAAAGAAATATATACCATACACAAGCTACACAAGGTTCCATATTTCTCTCTATTTCACACACAAATAATATGGGAATGAATTTTTCTTATAAACAACATATGATAACTATTCCCCAATGCATGTGGGATAAATAAGGCTAATTAATAAATCAAGGGATCAGAATTCATGTGGAAAGATCAAATGGTTGTCGAGTTCCTATGTTTTAGAGGCCATAACTTTGAGTCCCAATGTCCAAATTGAGCAAACAAGAACTCATTGGAAATCTAGAGACAAGAAGAAGACTTTGGAATTGGTTTCCATGGGTAGAATCATGGCTATCATGCCCTAAAAACTAAATTACAGTTGATATTATGTTCTTTCTTGACAACTAATCATTTTTGGAAAAAAATTATTAAACAAAATTTATGAGCTTTTAAAGTGGGTCCCAGTTGATGGAAGAGATATCTAAGATCACATTTACAAAGGGGAAAATAAAACCCTAACTGAAAAATAAGTTTCAAGAAATGAAGAGAAAATTATAAAAGAGAAAAAGGAACATTTTCAGGGGGTTGTTGTTGGCAGTAAGGAGTTTTTGTTGCAGTGAATACTTTGCAAGAAGCAAGTTCTGTTTTTCCAAGATTCTCTCAATTTTCCTACTTAAATTTCTCCTCATATTTATTTCTTCTTGATTCTATCCATTAGGTTTTCCATGAATGTTTGGAAACAAGAAGATCTATGTCTGATCATCTCTTTCTCTAAATTATTCTAGACATTTTTCATGATATTTCAGGTCTAGAGGAGAAAAATCCATGCTTGCAAAAAGGAAAATGCAGTTTAATCTAGTTTATCTAATTGTCTTTGACATCTTGTTGAAGTTGTTTCAACCATCTTGTTTCAGAGATTGTTAAACTTATCACATTTTGGATATTATTATTGATTTCTCCCACAAAAAACTATTTTGGGGAATTACATAGTGATTTCTCATAATTTTATTCTAAAGCATGGGATTTCAAATGTATTGTCCAACAATTTTTTTTTGAGTTCCAATGAAATTATCATGTTAAGTTCTTTGATGGCCGGTCGATTTTACTTTTCCTTCATCTTGCCAATTGATAGATGATTTCGAGTGCACATTGTTTTAAAAGGAAGACATAATATTTTTTGAAAGAAGACTCTAAATCTTGTGGATACAAATCTCTACAGATATAATTATTTATTTTTCTTAAATGATATGATGTGCTTAACAAGTGTATTTGTAAATAAGAATTTGTACATCTTTCTATAAAAGTATGTCCATCTATATATAAGTGTTTCATTGGAAGATTTGTTGATCATTTCTATTACATGCATATAATTCAAGAAGAACAATATTCCATATATCAAGAAATTGGAGCAACACCTCTATAAAAACAAGAAGAGTATTTCTTGCTCCTTGCAAGATTTTCTCTCCATCTTGATCATTTTCCCATGACAAAAAAAAAGATCAATGGTGCAACTAATGTCTTGGACCTTGGTGCACAATAGTTTCCTTCCATAACGAAAACACTTGAATACTTTTGGTATCTTTGACATGTGTCCAAATGTTTTTCCAGTTCAAAAAAAGTCCACAATGACCAGGTCCATCTCCAGAACCACATGCCATATATCATCCAAACTTGTGTTGTACACATATGAAGTATGATTAAAACTTTTGATGAAAAAATATTATATTTGATAGGTCTCTGAAAATGCCAAAGATATGAGTACATAACTTTGAATGTCATGCTTTAAAATAAAAATTATATTTTAATGATTCACTTAATAAAAAAAAAAGAGTGAAGAATAGGTACATATATGAACTATGATTAAGACTTTTAAAAAAGTAAGATATTAATTTGATAGATTTTTTAAAATGCTAAAGATATGAATATGCAACTTTTAATGATATATTTGAGAATAAAATTTGTATTTTAATTCTTTCTTAATTTTAGAAAATTAAAGTTTTATATAAGTTAAATATCTCATCTTTAAAAAGATAATTCTAAATATAATGTTTAGAAATATACTTTATATTTATATTGTATGATTAAAAATTTTAAATTAAAATATTAGATTTGATAGATCTTTGAAAATGTTAAAAATATGAATAAATAACTTTCAACTATGATGTTTTTCACTGAAGAAGTGCTCAGTGACGACCCGAACACTTTTCGATTCAGAAGTTCTCAATGACGACCAAATACATTGAAAAGAGGAGAGCAAGCGGCTGAGATTTGATACTTAAGTTTCACTCAGCCTATCATTTTGTAACCTTGATATCAATATCATTTTCACTACATAACATCCTGAGCGGAAAAATGCAAAGACACAGAGGTAGAGTGGGCATGAAGGTGTACGTTACAGGAGCCAGGGGGTATATTGGATCATGGCTCGTCAAGAATCTCCTCCAAAGAGGCTACACTGTCAAACCCAAGTATTTCCTAAATTATCATAGTTCTAAAATAGTCCAGGTATGTTTACGAGAAGAAAATTGTACCATGTAATGTAACAGAGTAGTTTATTTTATACATAATTTTATACAAATTAGGGATTTCTATTGGAATTTGAGGATACGATCTGGTCTTGGAGATCATGATCAATTTTCCCTTTGGTTTGTATAAATAAAACCCCTACACGTGAAAACACAGAGAAGTGGGAGTTGTGAGAGGAATGGTAACATAATTTTATTTAAGATAATATGTTTTTTTGTTCAAAGTTGGCTACTCAATGAGTGATTTTTACCTCCCAATGCAATCCTTTGCACATCTAATAGTGTTTATGTTCATTCCACGAACCAGAGAGGAAAATTTGTATGCATAACGAGTTCGCAGAGATTAAATTTTAATATCAAAATTGTTTGTAGGTTTTAGTCTAATGAGCTTCTAATTGTAGAGAACCTCCAAAAATTAATTGAATCGCTACCAATAGTGACCCCAACTAACCACACTGACTTTCATTTTTTTTTGTAAGAGTTCATGTGTTATTTATGTCAATGTTTCATCGAAACCTACACATGAGATCTAGATAAGACAAGTACAAACAAAACTTATCAAGAAAGGAAGAGAGATTCAATATGAAAGAATGAGAAAATATATTCACACTACTCCAATGAGCTAATGATTGATACATAGATGATGATCAATATGATAAAATGAATGAGTGGAATACACTCATATATAGTACATAACATTCCATAATAGCAGAATTCATGCATTCATAATAGCATGATAGTGATTATCTAAAATAGAACTAGCCAGTTAATTCCCACTAAACTAGTGTGCCAAAAATATAAATTTCGCCAACAAGTTCCCCCAGTGGCCGATAGGATAGTTTACGATATCATATTACAAATAAATTGAGGTGAGTGATTAAATATTAGTCGTTGATCATTGATCATTGCAAAGAAAAATGAACTACAACGATTTAATTGGACCAACATCTCACGTAAAGGTTTTGTTGTTACAGATTTCGGGGATCCGATGGTCCAATATACTGATACTCAATGGAACTATAACTGATATCTAATACATGATGCTAGTGGTCCAATATATCGGTGCCCAATGGTTCGATATACCTAGTGGTCTGATATACCTGATTGTCTGGTGTAACTAGGTCCTGGTGGCCATGTTAAATACTTTGGCACGAGAAATAAACTTCCCTGGTATCCCCATATCCTAATGGGTTCGATATCTGGTTGACAGAATTGTTAATTGACAGGAATTTTGACGAAAATTTACAAGAAAACATTTAATTTTTTCAGAACTCAACGGATTTAGTGGATTTTATTTGTTAAAGGTGTGGAAGCAGTCCATATTGGAGTCACCATTCCTCTGAACTCTCCATTTTCCTTAGTCATTTTATTGCTCTCTATTCTCCATACTTAGTAATTTTTCATGAATGAAAATGTGGGACCCCTTCTCTCATGTCCACCTTCCACTCCTAACCCCTCAAGTCTCCCAACGCTTAGTTATTTTTCATATCACCCTACCCCACAATCGCACAATCCTCAATTTGCACTTCCATTTTTGCATTACCCTAATTGCACCCTCGTGACTTAATCATCTAACAGAGTTTTATAGTGAGTTTTTAATGAGTCTTATACTTAGCTTATTTTTTAATTATGTTATAATTCTTCACACATACCCCCGCAATATTCCCAAGAATGAGTCATTTTATCGAGTTTTACTGAGTTTCACACTTGACTTTCTACATAATCCTATTCTCAAATTTTATTATTTCATGAAATTATTCATTACACTCATAAGTTTTATCCCTTTCCATATTGGGACATGTGGTAGTAGCATGGACCTACCATATTGAGACACATGGAAGAGAAGTGGACCTATCCCTAGGTGACACATGGATGGTATGGGTTGGACAAAGATGATTCAACAATGACTTAGTATGTTGACTAGGCGATGATGTGGCAAAAGAAATATATACCATGCACAAGCTACACTAGGTTCCATATTTCTCTCTATTTCACACACAAATAATATGGGAATGCATTTTTATTATAAACAAGATATGATAACTATTCCCCAATGCACGTGGGATAAATAAGGCTAATTAGAAAATCAAGGGATCAGAATTCATGTGGACAGATCAAATGGTTGTCGAGTGCATATGTTTCAAAGGCCATAACTTTAAGTCCCAATGTCCAAATTGAGAAAACAAGAACTCATTGGAAATCTAGAGACAAGAAGAACACTATGTTATTGGATTCCATGGGTAGAATCATGACTATCAATCCCTAAAAAATATATTACAGATGATATTATGTTCTTTCTTGACAACTAATTATTTTTGGAAAATTGTTTATTAAAAGAAATTTCTAAGGTTTTAAAGTGGATCTCAGTTGACGACATAGAAATCTAAGATCACATTTACATAGGGGAAAATAAAACCCTTACTGAAAAATAAGTTTCAAGAAGATGAAGAGAAGATTATAAAAGAGAAAAAGGAGCATCTTTAGGGGGATTTTGTTGGCAGTAAGGATTTTTGTTCTTAAGTTTTCTAACCCCTACGAACATTCTAAGCAAGTTTTGTTTTTCTAAGATTCTGTCAATTTTCTTGCTTAAATTTCTCCCCATATTTCTTTATTCTTGATTCTTTCCATTAGTTTTTCCATGCATGTTTGGCAACATGAAGATCTATGTCTAATCATATCTTTCCCTAAATTATTCTAGACATTTTTCATGATATTTCAGGTGTAGAGAAGCAAAATCCATGCTTGCAAAAAGGAAAATGCAGTTTAATCGAGTTTATCTAATTTTCTTTGAGATCTTTTTTAAGTTGTTTCAACCATCTTGTTTCAGACATTATTAAACTTGTCACATCTTGGATATTTTTTTTTTACAAAAACGGTTATAGTTTATATTAGAGGGGTGGCAAAGCCACAGATTCAGTTACAAAATGCCCCGGGTTTCTTCGGGCCTACAGATCAAAATACAAAATGTTATGCAACCTTGTTTCAGCATAAGATCTAGTGTTGTTTCAGCGTAATTTCCAGCACTGTGTTCCCCAGCGCTGTGTTTCAGCATATGTAACAACATTGTGTTTCAGCAACTGTTCCAGCACTGTGTTTCAGCATATGTAACAGCATTGTGTTTCAGCTATTACAACACTGTGTTTCAGCATAAGATCCAGCTCTGTTTCAGCACTATGATTCAGCATCTGTGTTCCAGCATCTGAGTTCCAGCATCTGTGTTTCAACATCTGTGTTCCATCTTTGTTTCAGCAATGTGTTCCAACTTTGTTACAGCATTGTGTTTCAGCATCTGTTTCAGCTCTGTTTCAGCACTGTGTTTCAGCATCTGTGTTCCAGCATCTGTGTTCCAGCATCTGTATTCCAGCATCTGTGTTCCAGCATTTGTGTTCCAGTACCTGTGTTCCAGCATCTATGTTTCAGCATCTGTGTTCCAGCTCTATTACAACACTGTGTTTTAGCATATGTTCTAGCACTGAGTTTTGGCAACTGTTCCAGCACTGTGTTTCAGCATAATGACTTTTACAGCACAAGATTACTTCTTTTCCTCCTGGCTCCAATTGCTGTTCAGTTGGGCCCTTTGGAAGAGTGCCCGTGTGCTGCGATGGGTCATGGGATTTCCACATTTTCAATGATGCCATTGATTGACAGCTCTACAACATCCAATAGAACGCCTTTGTTGGCTTCTTTATCAGCATTTCGATTTAAGTCCCTTAAAACGTGATAGCAGTGATAGTTGTTCAAATTCCTTAATAGGAGGTGGATTTTATCAAGAAGGTTGTTGAGCTGGATGCTTTGAGTTGTGGATCGCTTGATAATAGCCTGTATGATTATTCTGGAGTCACCTATTATTGCCAAGTCCTGTATTCTGAGGTTGATTGCCAATTTCAAACCTTGGCAGAGAGCCAAGGCTTCGGCTCGGTTGTTGGACTCTATGCCGAGTCCAATGGCATAATGCGTTGCTTTGTCTTGTCCGGGATCTTCAATGATGCCCCCTCCCCCAGCCTGGCCTGGGTTCCCTTTCGAGGCCCCATCAAAGTAGAGGATGGGTGTTTTAATTTTACTTTTCCATTTGGCAAATTCCATTTCATTTTCCCTGATCTCCCAGCTTTCATGCATTGGGTGACTTCCTTGTTGGCGTCCTAACCCTGGGATGTTGAATTGGGCTATCCAACTCTCCTATTCTTCGTCCAAATTGTGAAGCTTTCCTGTGGGGTAGAGGTGAGCAGCTGACTCCCCTAGCATTGCTTGAATTTTAATGCCAATTCTGTCTACACTTAGTTGGCTATCTCTGAAAATTCTATGATTTCTCTCTAACCAGAGATTCCATAGAACAAACTTTGGAGGTAATCCCCATATCCAGCTAGCGTGGTTTCTTTCCTTATCGGCAAATGGGAACAGGGACTCCCATTGGAGTAGCAAACTTATTACATCAGGAGGGAGGTTTGTGGCTGTTTGGGGGCCTATTACCTTCATCCAGACTTCTTTTGCATAGCTGCAATTTAGGAGGGTGTGGTCAGTTGTTTCTTCTGCTTGGAGGCATAGAGGGCACAGAAAGGGTCCTTCCCAGCCCCTTCTTTGGAGATTCTCCCCCGTTGGGATACTCTTGTGCGCCAAGGTCCAGCTGAAATGGTCAATTTTTGGGAGGGATCAATATTTCCAGACTGCTTTCCATCTTGCTGGATTTGGCATTGCAGTGGGAATTGAGTTGAAAAGTTGGTAACCATCTACTATGGTGTAAGTCCTGAAATTCCTGCCCCATCCTCGGTCATCCTTACCTGTTTTTTTTAAAGGGGCTTTCCCTTGGAGACACTTCTTGAGAGCAGCCCATTGATTATCTAGTACAGCTGATCTATTTGGGACTGCCCACCCTTGCCATGGGTGAGGTCTTTCATCTCCCCAAACTGATATGTCTGAGAGTGTTAAGATGTTTTGGATATCCATCCATCTTTTGAGTCCTTGTAGGTCCTGGTGCTGATCTAACGGAGGATCACCCATTATTGAGCCTGTCCAAATTCTTATTTTCCTTCCATTTCTCGACACCCAAGTTAGATGGGGAGTGAAGAGAGGGAGCACTTTTTTGCAAAGCGCGAAGATGGGAGAGCTTTTCACCTCTTTACCTGGGAGTTCTAAACTTCTGTCCCGAGCCCCTCGAAAGTATTTCCTCCAAAGAGCTCGCTTACTCCAAGTGGCTTTGCCGGTGATCATTTTCCAGAGAAGATTTGCCCCTAGCGCCATATTTTGAGTCCTTGTATTTTTAAAATTAAGACCTCCTTCCATGAATGATTTGGTGGTTGTTTCCCAACTAACCAAGTGCATCTTCTTCTTTTCCTGCCTGCCTCCTTCCCACAAGAAACGCCTCTGAAATGCCTCAAGGTTTTGGATAACTGTGGCTGGAGCTAGCAAGAGTGAGCATTGAAAGATGGGGAGGCTAGCCACTACAGCCTTTATCAGGACTGTCTTTCCTGCTAAATTCAGCCAGCTGGCCCCCCAAGAGGTGAATTTATTCTTGAGTTTTTCTGCGATATGGCTCCAGTGGGAAACTCTTGGGGCAGATTTAAAGATTGGGACTCCCAAGTACTTGAAGGCCTCCCAGTTTGTGTGCCCCTCCATCCCTAGAACTATTGTAACTCTCATCATTTCACTTGGGGTGATGTTCCAGCCGTAAATGCTACTTTTGGTCTGATTTATCTCGCTTCCAGAGACTGCTGCATAGGCGTCCAGCTCTTCCTTGAACTTTTTTGCTATGATTGGGCTTGCTCCCCCCAGCAAAAGCATATCATCCGCAAATTGTGCATGGTTGATATCTTTCACCCCTCGTGCTATTCTTAGACCATGAAGATCTTTGTTAATTTGGGAGTGTTCTAGTTGGTAGCTTAGAACTGAAGCTTGGAGGGCGTAGAGCAAGGGCGACAGTGGACAGTCTTGCCTTAGTCCCCTAGAGGCTTTGAAGAAGGCAATTACCTTCTCATTCACCAGGGGGGCTATCCAGGGGGATCCTATGCAAGATTTTACCCAATTTATAAAATGTAAATCGAACCCAAACTTCCTCATAACTTCAAATAGAAAATTGTGTCTGACTCTATCAAAAGCGTCTGCGAGATCTAGTTTAATGGCCATACCTTTTTCTTTCCTTAGAATGCTAGAGTGGATCGCTTATTGAACCAGGATGATGTTGTCGGCGATATGCCTCCCTTGGACAAAGCCTCCTTGATTTTCAGGAACGATGAGAGGGAGAACTTCCTTGAGACGGTTGGCTATTACTTTGGCAAGGATTTTATAGCTTGTGTTACATAAAGAGA
>ML788592.1:646356-660944 GCA_009831015.1 Picea engelmannii | reverse complement strand
ATCAAACTATTTATATCTATCTACCCCCCCCCCTTGCCTCTATCTCCCACATTCCTCTCAAAATAAATCTTATTCTCTCTCTACCCCCTCCTCCCTCCCTCCATATCTCTCTCTCTCCCCCTCCCTATAACTATCTCTCCGCTCACAATTAGTATCACTCTCTCTCCACTATGTCCTTGTTCAAGCCCCCTCTATTTCATTCTCTTTCCCCCATCTCACACTCACACATTTTCTCTCTACCCCTCTCCTCCCTCTATCTCTCCCCCTCCGTCCCACTGTTACACATTATTTTGGTCACCCTGATGATGACTCTATAGCCATGTGTTCAGGATCTCAAAAAAATATTTTACATGAGGAAAATGACTGAGTTCTTCCCCTGCAAGGCATGATTTTAGAATGACGTTGCAGGCTGATAGTGGTACACAGTGCGGAAATCATTGATTTTCGCAGGTTGCTCTATGCTTGGATCGTGAATTTTCCACAGGCTGCTATTTAGGTAGGGTGCGAGAACATTTGAAGCTAAAGAAAGGAAGAATTTCATGAATTTTCTAAAAGGAGAATATTCTAGAATGTGAGGTGGTGTCTGTATGGTTGTAATCCTACTGGCTTCTCTGTTTTGGTGGGATCATCCTCATCCTTTTAACCACTTCACCTTCTCCTATATAATGATGGGTTTCTCATAGAAAAGGTTAAGAAAGATTGAGAAAATAATTGGTGAAAGAATAGGCTGAAGATTGTGTGAAGGATCCTGTTGCAACTGATGCTTAAGGTCTCCATTTGTCCATCAAGATTTTGTGGACCATCTTCATACAAATTCAGAGAAAATTTATGTTTGTGTTAGAAAAAAGGACCACTGAAAGGGAACTTGCGACATCAAGGCAATTTGGTTGTATCTTCCACTTTTACTTAATATAATACAGTGACATGTTTCTTTCCCATAAAATCATTAGCATTTTATTACATGACTCCTTGATCACATGTTTAGGTTTTCATTGAATCTACAATTGTTCCTTTCACTTTGGTTGGTTTGTGTCATTGCAGATTAGATCTCACAAGAGCACCGGAGCGAAGCAGGGACAACAAAGACATAGGGAAGCGATATCTAAAGGTATGTCATCTATTCCTTCTTTGGTAGTAAACTCAATGATTGTAACTTAGGGAAAGCGTCATGTCCTGTCTTGTTTTGTTCTAGATCTTGGTGGATCTAGGGAGATCAGTTTATGTCCGCATTCATCGATTTATCCAATAACAAAATTGGCAACTCCATTGGGGATACGAATTGTTTGTGGTTTTTTGTTGGCCATTTTCTTTTAGACTGCCTTTCTTCACTTATTTCAGTATATGAGTCTATGGGGCATCCATTCAAACCCTCTGGTTTTGAAATTTCACTTAAATCCTCTGTCCTCTTTCCAAATTTCATTGGTTTACAGACACTTCCGCACTATACCCATACACAGCCTGCAGAAAGTTATGATTTCCACACCCTAACTACTTGTTCCAGTGCGTACTTTTCGTGACCTTCTGATAGGTAGCTTGCGAAAACCTTTGATTTATGCATTGTAACCTACTGCTAGGTTGCGGCGACGTCTATAATTTTTTTTTGTTTGGGTCATGTCATCTTTTGATGCCCACTTTTCCTTTATCTAGCTGGGAGGAAATTTTAATGCCAGTAATTGACTGATCTCTGAGTTTGAAACTTGTTGTCAATTGCTTTTCAGAGATCAAACACCTTTCTTAGTCATTTTTTAGTTTTCCCTTTTGATTTTTATCAACAAGGATATAATCTTTGATTTTACATCTGAGTTCTTGATTGATTAAAAGTCTCTTGATTGGATTTACTGTTTTGGATTGATTACATTTTATGGATTGCTTGATGATTGGAAAGTCATTTTTCATTTTCATTTGGTGAAACACTTTCTTGTCATTTTTACTTTTATCTTCATTGAAAGTTTGATTTGGGCACTTGTTGAGTGTATAGATTTTCTTGGATTACTTGTACTTTCTTTGTTATACCCCTGATCTGGTTTTAGAAAGGAGGAATTTATAATCACTTATTCTCTTAAGTAATCATACATAAGAAAGTTTTTTTCATTCAAATCATTTTAGAAGAGGAAATTGAGAAATTTCATTGTTTATGGTTTCTTGTATTGTGTTCATTCGAGAAAAAGAATGTACATTTCGTAGTTTACATCATTCCAGAAAAATACCTTCTCCCTATTGTAGATAGAGTTCATTGAATGAAAGATTGCATCATTTATTTATATTTGCATATAATTGGGTCAATGTCTTACACAACATTGGTTTCATTCCCGTCTCCCTCTTGAGTAAACAACAGCCTCTAAAAACATTGCGAAATCTAAAATTCAATTAGTAACTTTTATTTTCTAGGTATATTTTAAACAAACATTAGCTAGGATAGAGCTTTGGAATAGGTTGTGAGACACACTCTCCAAACCACAAAACACACAATAACATATTTTGATAGGGAGTGTTCAATTTCATTTGCAACATTTTGTCCTGGGAAACCCTTCTCACACAAGGGTCAAACCTGAGGTTGCATTGAGACTGGTAGAGTTACTCACCCTGCTTTATTGGTCTCGGTGTAGAGATTGTGCGTATTATGGGGGTCGCTTGAATGGTATACCCACAATGATGAGTGGAAGCCTCTCAAGTTGATTTAGAGGTAGATACCTTGCCTTTGCGCGTGGATCGGACTGTCGACTGTTTCCCCAGGCACCATTGTTGTTCTAGGTAGACTTAGTGGCCTATCTTCTTAGGGTCTTACATGAGGTGACTGCGGAGGGGAAAGTCTTCACAGTACCTAGAATTGACGTTGGCAAGACTCACTCAGGCTCCTTGGAGGGTATAACCACGATTATGTGTGGGAACTGGCACAAAGGTGTAAGTCTGTTAAGCAGGTCGTCAACGTAACTTTTCCACCTGCTTTGTCCTAGCCCCTTCTTGTCTTGACTTTGCGACGTTGGATTTCATCACCAACTAGTGACTTCGAAATAAGAAGGTTTTGTTTGCTTGGTTTGATTCCTATATTTTATTACTGAGTGTTTTTTGTTTTCATAGTTGGCCATAGATTTTTTTCGTAAAATATTTGGTTCAACCAACATTAACCCTCCATGTCATTCACGTAGGATGCAAGGACTACCTCCGGAAGATCCGAAATTTTCTCAACCCTTGCTTCCTAACCCACCAAAGGGCTCTCCCCAACAGATTGAGGTCCAATACAACATACCATCCCAAGTGGAAAGAGTTGACTCTTTAGAAATTTTATGAATTGTTTCTGATTCTCTAGATGCTTTCTGCATACCTTATGGATATGAGAGACGTATTCTTCGACTGAACTCATCCGGAGAACTTGTTGTTGACACTTCTAGAATACCAACCGAACCTGAAAACGAGGAGCCCTTTTGGACCACTGACATATTTTGAACCTCAACTACTGTGCAGGGCCTTTACGAATCAGGGGCAGGTGTTGATATACCTGTCGTCTTTGAACTACCTGATACGTCTACTACCTACAAGATACCTCTAGATCACTTTAATAGTACAACTTTTTATCTCTTCGTTGGTTCAGACACACAATGATTTGGTCCCATCTTGACCATTCCTCTCCATATGGCCCATTCGACAATGGTCCCACACACTACGATTATTCCCACTGGAAATATGGTGGCTAGCCAAGCTCCCATTGGCACACCACTTTTTTCTAGACCCATCTCATCGCTTCCTCTTGGGTATAATGATTTGAATACTTATATCTCTATCCCTACCCAAGTTCCATCCAGAGCTTCTTGAGTATTTACTTCTCCTGGGTACAGTGTTGCTTTTGGTTCCATTCCAACACCATCCCATGTCCCCTTCAGAGGATTTATCTGCCTTTTGTAGGAGGATTTGGCCAAGGTGGCTCCACTCCAATTGGAGGCTCTACTCTGTCATTCACTTATGGTTATCAAATTCTTGTTGGAGAGAAATAAAACACCGGGGGGAAAACACAATTTGGAGGTTACACCCAAATTGGAACACCACCTCTACTTGGAGGACAACCCCCGCTTGGAAGTTATACCCCACCCTATGGACAGAACATATCAAGATCACTAGCCTAGTATTGGAACCTTCTCATCCAGGGAAATCCACAATCGTCTGGGGGGGAATAACCTAAGGTTAGCTCTTTCATACCCCCTAGTTCGGGCCAGTCATATCTCAGTTCTTCCAATCCTATTTGGGATTCGAACGTTCAATCTAGTGTCCCTTTCCAAGGGATGATCCCTAAACAGTACAACCCTATGGGCTACATGCCTCCACATGCATGTCTGAATTTGTTAAGACCTTTGCCTCAAATGCAGATTTCTTAAGGTCCTACTAGTATACCGATGGGACTTCCTCCCCAAATTCATCAGTACCCTCATGTGAATAGACAGTTACCCTTTTTAGACACTTTGGATCTACATGAATTGTCTTTAATATTGAATGACCCTATCCTACATTCTCCCCATTGGCCCGTTATACCAGACAAGATACCGTCCGACATTCCAAAATTTGATGGTAAACCGGGAGAAGATCCAAACAACCATGTCATGACTTTTCACCTTTGGTGTCCGTCCAACTCTTTGATGGATGATTCCATTCAGTTACGACTCTTCCAACAAACTCTTACAGGTTAAGTTGCAAAGTGGTATATAGAATTACCACGAGGTTTCTTCACCGACTTTAATACCCTAGCCATGGATTTCCTCACACATTACCAACTTCCCATCCGTTATGAAACAAGAACCGAGATTTTGAGGTCCTTCAAGCAGAATTCGACCACTCATATCTTCGATCACATCCATGAGTGGAGAAGAAGATGATGTTTGATCAAACATGATCTTCCTGATCAGTTATTGGAAGAATGGTTCATGAAATCATTCATGAATAAAATCTCTTGTGACGTTGCCATGGGTGGAGTTGTCACAGAAGAATAGGCGATCAGTCGCAATCAATACCTCGATCATGTTTATTTGCAAATGGGTACTCTTTATGACTTGCTCCCTTATGCACCTTGTCTTTCTACCACCGCTACCTCAGCTACCCCTGTTGCTTCTCATGTGGCTGATGGTGTGATTGGCACTTTACATGCTCAACCTCAATATACACAAGCCTCTCCCACAAATCCCAAATGTACTGCTTCTAATGTTTAGAATGCTCAGAATCCTACTCCTTCCACCGACAAAACCTCTGAGGTTACATCCGTTCAATCTACCCTTGCCGAAAAAAATAAATCTAAAAAAGGGAAAGGTAAGAATAAGGAGGATAAAAATAACCCGCAATTTGAGAAATCTAAAATGCAACCTGTTGATGATAAGGATAAGCACAAACCCCAATACCCTTTCCTTATTTGTGGTGATGATCACTACATGAAATATTGTCCAAGACGGGTCGAGGTTACTAAGTTCCTTCAGTGAAGCCTCCCACACCTGTCATTTTGTCCCAACCTTTCCCTTCTCAACAACAGGCCCAATTGGTCATTCACGACCAACCCTCTCCCTCCACTACTTCCTATGTCCTTATGTGTACTGGTGATTCAAAAAAGAATGATGTTACACTTACTACTCAGGCCAAATATTACTCTTCCTCAAAGGATAAATTTGACGACATACCACCTTCGTTGGTTCAACCGCCTCCCTCTACTTCACTTCCCAATAGTCCTCTTCATATCGAATGACCAAGTATCGATACAGTTCTCCTCCCTCCCCCAAAGGGCATTGTTTGAAAGTCTGCCTTCAACCCTCATGCGCCTACTACTCAGAACTACAATATTGTAGAAGATCTAGCACAAGAACCCTCCGCGATGTCAGATCTCAAAGTCCTTCAAAGTTGTCTTGCTCAATGGAAGGCACTGTTAAAGGATATTGGTGGAACTGATCCCGCGGATACGAATTTGATCATGTTTTACCTAGAAGATCACATTCCAAGGCTAACCCCTCAGCTAGCATTTTATAGACAAGTTGTCGTCGAGAACAAGAATATATGTAGAACCATCATTGACAAGGGTGCCTCGACGTGCGTAATCTCTATTTCATGTTGGAAAGCCATTGACTCTCCTCCATTAACTAAATCACACAACATGCTTAAGGCCTTCAAAGGATATGGCTTTAAGCCCTATGATGTACTTCCCCCATTGTCTATTACATTGAAAGGAAAATTGGTCAATGTTGAAGTTGAGGTCTTTGATGCACCTCTTGATTATAACCTCTTACTTGGTCGTAGCTATATTGATTCTATGCCCGCAGTTGTGCCTACCCTTTTCCATGTTGTACATTTCCCACACCAGGGAAAACTCATTACCATAGATCGCTGGCATTTTTCAACTCTGATTCCCATACTAGAAGCGTACCCTTTATTGCGAAGACACCTCCTGAGTATGAGAATTTCAATGTGGGTCTACTAAAAGATTATAATTTGATGGGTAAAATCCCAATCCCACCACCCGATGTTCCACCTCCTTTGGTCACCTTAATCAACATGATTTCCACCTTAGTTCGCGAAACCTCGGCGTCTTCTGACCCATGGATAATACCTGATCCTGGTGATTATCTTCTCTATGGCAACCAAATTCCTTTAAGTCTGGTTGAATCTGCTTATCAATCCATTTAATCGAAAACCCCTTCTACTTCCTCTCTTGGTGATTCATCTCCCAATCTGTTCCACGTTATTTTTCCTATGGACGAGATGATCATGTTAGTTATGTCCATGTAAGACACCCCATGGGATGATGGGCATCATCGTTCCATTCTCTTCCTAGAACAACACACCTTAGAGAGTTACCAACGAATTTTGACTTCGCCGACTATTGTTATCATTTATTATGTTCTTGAGTCCACACACGATGTGTTATATGAAGGGAACCTGAGTAATATTTCACCCACTGTTCCTCTTGACATATCTATAAAACCTGGAGTTGTTGAAAATGTTCACATCGGAGTTGCTTGTTCTGATAACGAATTCGTCACTTATAAAGTTATTTTTAAATAATTTTGTGATTTTTTCTCTTGGAGTTACGAAGATATGTCGGGTATTGACCCTGATATCATTGTGCATGAAATTAAGACCTACCCGGATGCTCAACCCGTTCGATAGAGACTTCTCCTAGTCCACCCCCATAAATCCGTCGCTATCAAACTCGAAGTCGAAAAACTTCTCAAGGTTGGATTTATCTATCCTCTGGCTTTGACTGATTGGGTATCCAATCTAGTTCCGTTTAATAACAAATAAGGCATGATCCGTGTATGCATCAATTATAGGGACATTAAAAAAGATTGTCCCAAGGACAGCTTTCAAACCCCCTTCGTTGACCAAATCGTCGACGATTGCGCCGGGAGAGAAATATTATCTTTAATGGATGGTTTCTTCGGCTATAATCAAATTAACATTTTACTCGCGGATCAACACAAAACTACTTTTATTTGTCCTTGGGGTACCTTCGCCTACCAGAAACTACCTTTCGGTTTGAAGAACATTGGTGCAAATTTTCAACATGCCATGTCTTATGCTTTTCACAATATTAAGCACATTATACAACCATATCTTGATGATCTACCGGCCCATTCCATGCACCAACAGGATCACCCAGCCCATCTTCGAACCATTTTTCTTCGTTGTCGTTACTATCATATACATTTAAACCCGCACAAATGTGTTTTTTGTGTGGATTCCGACCGACTTCTGGGTTTTATTGTGTCTTTTCATGGAATTAGGGTGGATCCTTTGAAGGTTGAGGCCATCCTTAATTTACCTCCTCCTTCTACCTTACACCAGCTCCAAAGTTTGTAAGGGAAGGCAAACTTTTTGCGTCGATTCATTCCCAATTTTGTTGAGTTAACGCTAGGATTTACTCGACTTTTGAAGAACGGTTACGAATTTGTATGGGACGAGACTACCAACAAAGCCTTCGAAGCTTTGAAAATTTCCCTAACATGAACACCACTACTTTTCCCACCATATTACAATCGAGACTATTTACTTTACCTCGCTTCTTCAGACTCCACCATTTCCATGGTTCTAGTCCAAGAGGATGATTCACGCGATGAGCATGTAATTTATTATTTGAGTCAGAGTCTCACGACTACCGAGGCCAAATACCTACGTGTGGAGAAACTGGCCTTGGTCGTTGTTCAAGCCAATGTTTACATCACTATATCCTACTACACAAGACCACTGTCATTTCGGATTGCAACCCTATGCAGCATATTCTTACACACCAATTTCTAGGGGGGAAATAATCCAAATGGATAGTGATTCTCCAAGAGTTCGACTTATATTTTGAACGCGCTAAGTCTAAGAAATCTTTGGTATTTTTCAAGTTTATGTGTGACCTTCCCTTCGCTAAGACAGAAAATGTGGCAGAGGATTCCTTACCTGATGAATCCCTTTTTCTGATCAGTTCTGATGACGCTTGGTGTGGAGATATTATCATTTATCTCCAGACTCAAACTTTCCAGCCCACCCTCTCTAGTACAGACCATCGTCGCATATGGTATCAATATTGTCAATACATAATTCTCGGTCACACTCTCTATCACCATGTTATTGAATCTATTTTACAACGTTGTCTCACCTTCGATGAGGTTGAGAAAGATTTGAATGACTGCCACTCTGGAGCATGTGGTGGTCATATGTCTGGGTATGCCACTGCCCAGAAGATCTTACAAGTAGGGTAATTCTAGCCTTCTTTATATAAAGACTGTATAACTGTCATCCAGAAGTGTCATGCTTATCAAACATACAATAATAAGATACGATCTCATCCATCTCCTTTACACCCTATAGTTTCCGTTGGACCTTTCCCAAAATGGGGCATTGATTTCATGACATGTAACCCTCACTCGATCGAGCGGCATGGATACATCATTATAGACATGGATTATTTCATGAAATGGGCTGAGGCGATGCCTACATTTGATAATACCGAAAAAACTGCAACCCTTTCATATTCAATCATATCATCACACGATTCAGAATGCCACAAGCTATCATCACCGATCACGGTAGCCATTTTCAAAATTTCATGATGTCCGAGCTTACCAAAAAGTTGGGTCTTCGACATGAAAACTCAACCACCTACTATCTATGGGCTAATGGCCAAGTTGAAGCGATAAACAAGGTTCTTTTCACTATGCTTTGACGGATAATAGGAATTCACAAGGCAAGTTGGCACACGATGTTGTTTTAAGCATTATGGGCCTATCAGACATTTGTGAAGTCTGCCACGAGATTTGCACCTTTTCAATTGGTGTATGGTATCGAAGATGTTCTGTCAATTGAATGTGAGATACAATCGTTGAAGCTAGTCATTGAACTTCTCCCAAACACCTCTACTGAAGAAGAACATCTATTGTATCTGATGAAATTAGATGAAACCTGTCATGATGTCACCCTGGTTATTGAAACCCAGAAGAAACACGTAAAAGCCCATTATGACAAGCATGTCAAGCCGTGTGTTTTGTCCGAAGGTTATCTATTTCTCCTCTATGAACAAGATCGTGATTTACTAGGGGACAAAAAATTCAAGGCTATGTGGTGCAGCCCTTATATCGTCAAATGAGTGTTATAGAAGGGAGCCTATGAGTTATTAGATTATGATGGCATTCCTTTAAGTGAACCTAGAAATGGGATTTACTTGAAGAAGTACTATGCTTAATATATATTTTCATGAGTGCCTGTATTTTTACTGTACCATACTTTTGTGTGTTGCTTGTGTGTGCTTTTTTCGTTATTTGGTTTCAACCCCCAGCTGCTTACCTTGAATTGTTCTTGGTTCTAGATGTCGGTGTCTTCGCTACCCCATATTGGCTTTGCCAATGGTGCTATTCATAGTACTCAGAACTTAGCATTCGTTGCTTGGGAAATATATGCACCTACAAACGAGTTAATTAGTCTACATGGTGTTTGCCTCGGTCGTGCAACTAAGAATATCACGAAATATAGTGCAGTCATCGAATTGTTGACCGACACTATTTCACTTGGAATCCGTCACCTAGCTGTATGAATTGATTTGCAATTAGTGGTACTACAACTAAGTAATGTCTATGTTATCCGAAGTCCTACTTTTCTACAGGTATATCTACGAATTCGCCTCTTGGAACGTTATTTCGATTACATTGAATATCGAAATATTCCTAGATGTCTAAATACATTGACAGATGCATTAGCTAATTATGTGTTAGACAGACATTTTAGACACATGTAAATCCAATCACAATTCACATTAAAGAAAGTAAGCTGGTAGAAGCCTCATGTATATATATAACGATAAAAGTGTTTTACAAAAAGTGTTTTCCGTCCGAAGACCGAAATATCAAAATATGAAGTCCATGGCTTCTACAAAATGGCATCAAGGATGATTCTCATGGTAGAACACTACTGCCCATGATACCCTATGAAGTAGTCGACTAAGTGAACTAGAAACGCCCACAGTATGGCGTTGATAACGTCACAAAATCTCATTGATGGAGATGTATGGGATATATGTTGTCAATCCCTCTAAGTTCTGCTCGACTACCTCATAGTCTTCAGCATCCCATCCTACTACCACAATTGATTCTCCTTGTCTCTGAATAGGGGATGAACTCAAAGGTCAGTGTGGTCCGACATCTGCATTGACAAAACATTTTGATTAGTCATCGGATTGAAAGCATAAAAAACATCTTATATTTTAAAATTTACAAAAACATTATAAAACGAAAAATGTTTTTCTTACCTATGTCTCCCCACTGAAAGTCCTCAAGTAGAACCAAGTCAAGGACGCCTCTGAAATCTAGACTGGCATATGCGTAATCATCCACCATCAAGATCTGAGGCCTAAACCACTCAAAAAACGCATAATTGTATTTGATGATGGGGATTGCTACATGTCGAGCCATAAGGTCACACCACCTTTTCATCCTTGGATCTCGTGGGGCCGGTATAACCCACTCTACATGTAAATGTAAATGAGGGACCCTTTCTAGGAAGAAAGATACTAAAATGGATCCATACCCAAATTGTTTTAGGTCCCCATTCTTGCATTTTGTTAGCTGAGTCTTCATGCTGCGAAGGACTTTGTCACTCCAGTTGAACACCCTAGGTTCCATACACTCCACGGCATATTGAAAATGTTTTTCGAGGGCCATGTGAGGAGATGCACTCCCCGCCATACATGCAACGGTAAAAAGAATGGTCCGGAGGGGTAAATCTCGGACACCCCTGATCTAAATTGTGCCTTTACGTCTCTCTGCCATGGGTTCACAATATCGATGGAGATACTTGCTCATTGGTAGACCACCACCTCTACCTCCTGTCAAAGTTACATGAGACCTGTGACGTGATAAAATCATCAAGAAATAGATATATAAGGATAGTACGTGGGCACCCACATGAAACACCTATTGGTCCACATCCCACATGTGGACTGGATACTTCAATAGCCTCAGTTGGGCTCTCATGCCCTGGATTTAAAAAAATTTCAATAGCCTACATTGTCGGAGGGCATTCACAATGCACGGGTCATTCAAAGAATAATGGTCATCATATTCATTCTCCCTCTCCCTCCACTCCATCATTTTGATGATCAAATACCTGCATGGAGACAGTAAAAGGGAGTTAGCTTCCTCATTTGCTTCTTTGCAAAATTTATATTAGCTAAACAGATGCAAATTTTTTTGGTTTTTTGGCCGCCGCACGCATATCTTTAACACAGTGCGGGGTTTCCGCAGGTGAGCCACAAGGGTCCTATGGAAATCATTGATTTCCGCAGGTCCCGATACTGGTCACCTGCGGTGGCCCCACTGCGCAACTACTGACCAATTTTTCACTCGAAAAACCTTTTTAAACCATTAAAAATGAAATTTAATCTGATGAAAAGAAATAGGACGAAGAGATTACCGTTTTGATGGAAGTCATTCGTTGAATCGTCGTTCGTGCCTCATGCAATCAACAGCTGAAGTCTGAGGTAAAAACAGGGCTTCTAGGAAAGTTTTGAGTAAAAATGCAAATGAAATAGTAAAAAGAGTTTTACCCCTATTTATTTCACTTTTTATTTTTTTCTATTAATTTATATTATATAAATGCATTTTTATCAAAACGTAAAGTTATAATGGTCTCATGAGTATTTTTCTCGAAAATGGAGGAACTAGGATCCTGGAAAATGAAGCATGGATATTTTTCGTGATTTGTTTTTATATTTTTCACATGTACAAGTACTTTTTAGGGTTTTTCAGAAAAACCTCGAGCCTAGTCTTTGTTCGTTCTCGTGCTTGAAAATCGATGAGAACGCAACCGAGTATACTTTTGTCATCTTTTTGTACTCATCATGGTAACATGAAAAGCGAAACTCATGGAGTAACCTTTAAGCTCTTTTCACGCTCCATAAAAACAAAAAGATTGTTGAGCGACCTTGTTCTTTTCACACTCGTAAAAGTATTTGAAAAAACGTTTGATGGGTGATAGTTTATCACTTTTTTAGTCTTATCGAACTATTTTACGAAAAAGCAACTGAGAGAGTTCTCTTTAAGTGTTTTTCAGACTTTATAAACATGAAAAAACCCTGAGTTTTCTATCCTTGGACTCGTTAAACAAACATCGAAATACCCATACGAGACCAAACCACTCCTTAATGTTCGTTAAACATACTCTGAGGGACTCGTCCAAAGGATGAACTTACATCAACAAGCATATGTTATCCTCCTCAAGCTTGTGTAAAAATAAAGAGGTACTCGCCAGAAATGTTGGGGGGGGGATTTGGGAAAGAAATGTGTCTCTGTATTTGTGTTAGTGGTTGTAATAGTCTCTCTTGAACATGACACCCCCCTTCAGCATTTGAATCTGGGTTGGGAAATCCATTTGTCTCTCGTCTAACTTTCTACAAGTTCATATCTTGGGTTTTCTTTGAGTCAATGCTTCCAAGACCATTGTCGTGTCATCCATATGTTCAAGAGAAGTCCAAACAAGCCCTCTATCGAGTTGGCCATCTGCAATTGTCAATTTCTACCATGTTGGCCTTCCCTGTGTTAGTTTCAAATCATTTTCATACTTTGATCTACCCTAAATCTGTTACTTATTTCGTTTCATTAATGGGGGATACATCAAGTCCCTCCTGTGATGAGTCTTTTCATGTCGACTTCAACTCATCATCCAGGAACAAGACTTAGAAATCATTTAGTACCTTAGAGCCTGCATGCCTTAATGGTAGGTTTCTTCACTTTTGACAGTGGATTCACATCATTGGTCTCTGATCAGAAGATTTCCTCGAGTGTTCGACTTCAACTCATTTATTCACATTCATTGGATTGTACTAAGGTACCTTGGGAGTCATTGACATCAATGGTGATTTCCCTTGCACTTGTTAACGATTTTCATCAATGACCGGTAATCAAGTGGTTTCTACCATGTTCAACTTCATCACCTGTAATTGCATGGTTAGATTCATACTTACGGATGATGGGATTGAAGACCCTAAATCTCATTATCTCATTCCAGGTTGCGATGGAGTATTTACGATTTGTATTGACACATAGATCCACTTTGTATGTCTCGTAGCTATGTCCTGATTTCAAGTTTATTAACACATAGATCCATAGTGTATTCTTGGTGGCTTAGTATCATCTTGATGAAATGAATCCACAGTGTATAATTGGTGGCCATGACTGACAATTATGAGTCAAATCATTTGTAGTCTGAGCATGGGAATGCCTACCTCAGAAATGGTATAATATTGTGCAAATTCTTGATTGTTTGCAGGTTCCCGATTGGTGAGCTCCTTGTTCCCGACACACACACTCATTTTACAAAGTATTTCGGTTTTCACGAGTTCCAGCCTCATACTTTGGAGGGAATTATGTTACACATTATTTTGGTCACCCTGATGATGATTCTACATCCATGTTTTCAGGCTCTCAAAACAATCTTTTACATGAGGAAAATGACCGAGTTCTTCCCCTACAAGGCATGTTTTTAGAATGACGTTGCAGGCTGACAGTGGTACATAGTGCAAAAATCCTTGATTTCCACATGCTACTCTATGCCTGGCTCACAGGGTTTCCGCAGGTTGCTATATAGGTAGGGTGCGGCAACGTTTGAAGCTAAAGAAAGGAAGAATTTCATGAAGTTTCTAGAAGGAGAATCTTCTAGAATGTGAAGTGGCATATGTATATTTGTAATCCTGCTACTTTCTCTGATTTGGTGGGATCATCCTCATCCTTTTAACCACTTCACCTTCTCCTATACAATGATGGGTTTCTCATGGAAAAGGTTAAGCAAGATTTAGCAAAGAATTGTTGAAAGAATAGGTTGAAGACTGTGTGAAGGATCCTGTTGCAACTGATTCTTGAGGTCTCCATTTTTCCATCAAGATTTTGTGGACCATCTTCATACAAATTCGGAGCAAATGTATGTGTGTGTCAGAACAAAGGACCATTGAAAGGGAACTTGCAACATCAAGGCAATTTGGTTGTATCTTCCACTTTTACTTAATATAATACGGTGACATGTTTCTTTCCCATAAAATCATTAGCATTTTATTACATGACTCCTTGATCACATGTTTAGGTTTTCATTGAATC
>ML788592.1:578489-596400 GCA_009831015.1 Picea engelmannii | reverse complement strand
AATTAATACATGGAAGACTGGAAGTTAAAAAAATTAAAGAGAGGAGTATATGCGTTCATTCAAGAGTCCCACAAAATTTGTTTGCAAAGGGTAGACACAAAACAAATCCAACCAGGGTTAAAGGATTTCTGATAATCTAATTCTCACTTTCAGACGAGGTCGGGTTAGTACAAAGAGCAAATGATAAGCAGATTGACTTACATAATGCGCTGTCAATGTCAATTTTGGGTGCGGAATGAAATCATACTTGTCATTTCTTTGTAAATATATCATACAAAACCATTGTTACATTGTTGTACTGTGCTCATTTTCATAAAAAAAAATTGTGGTAGGTTAAAGATTTTAGAAAATGAAGATTTAAGTGATTATTTCTGTAAAATCTTAGTGTTTTAAGAATTTTTGCATGCTAAATCTATTTGGGTATTCAAAAATAGATTCTAAATAGCGAAAAAACAGTAATTCTTATAAATTTATATCACTAAAACTAAAAAAACCAAAAACCTAACCAACACCTAAATTCTCTTACCTACCTTTAACATTTGGAATATACTGAAATGAAATATATCGTCAGAAAATTCTCCACCTGTCAACATATTCCCTCAACTGAACGGCAAGTTGTTTTGGGAAGCACATGGCCTGCTACTGTCAAGAGATGGCCACGAATATTAAGGCAACACATGGCCTGCCTTTTTCATACAGGTCCTGCTCGCTCCCCTATCTTTGAAAATGTTAAAGATATGATTACGTAACTTTGAATGCCATATTGAAGAATACAATTTGTATTCCACTTCTTCACTTAATTTTTAAAAATTAATTTTTTATATATTAATTTTTAAAAATTAATTTTTTATATAAGATAAGTATGACATCTTTGAAAAAGTAACTCCGACAGCCATGACAGCCATGATTATATTTTAAATTAAAATCTATATTATATGAATATTTTAAAAAAAAATAGAAAAAAAAAATTATATTTATGTTTTACTTTTATGAACAGTGGATCTAATGATTAAGAATATGTGTTTCATTTTAAGAGGTCACAAGTTCAAATCCAAAGGGGGTAGGGTATGTATACTTCCGTAGACTTTACTAGTCAAATCACTGAACGAAGAGGGGTCCCTTGTCCCACAAACAAAGAGATCCCATACACCAATTTGGTGTGGCTTGACCGTGACCTTAAAAATAGATTATTATTATGAACATTAAAATTTATAAATTCATGTGATACTAAAAAAACTTTTATTTATGTTATACTTATATATAAACATTAAAAAAAAAGCTTTTAAAACCAAAACGTATTAGAAGGAATAGGGAGATGGCGAATGATAGCTCACTTTCCGTTGAGTGGAGGAGAGGGTTTGGAAAGATTTAAAACGTTTTAGTTTAAAACATTACAACTTAAAATGCTGAAAATTTTAAGTTGTAATGTTGAAGTTAGGCAATTGTGAAGGGTTGAAGTTGAATGAGTCCTTTTTAGGATCATTGCCATTAGTTCACGTTGAGGATCTATGTGAGGCTCATATATTTTTAATGGAGCAACCAAATGTTCAAGGTCGACATATTTGCTCTGCTGGCTCTTTCACTGTTTCTCAGCTGGCAAACTTTATTCATAAGTGCTATCCACACTTCACTCTACAATTCAAGTAAGTAGTCCTGTTGCTATCATGTGGGTTATTTTTAGTTATATTTTTACATAGTTATATTGATATGTACATATTTATCATGACAGAAGCGAGGGTGAAGAGGATACTGGTGTTGTTATTGTGTAAACTTTTCTTAAAAAAAAATTGGATATGAGATTCTCTTACAAGTATGGAGTGGAAACAAATGGGCTCATTTTTATGGTCTATTGAAATAGATTTAGATATGAGATTCTCTTACAAGTATGGAGTGGAAACAAATGGGCTCAATATTATGGTCTATTGAAATAGATTTAGTGAAATAATTGTGTGAAGACATTTTTACGAGACAATTAAATGAGTTCAATGTTATGATGTATTAAAATAAATTTAGTAAAATAATTTTGTTGAATTATTTAAGATTTTTGAAAAAACACTTATTCTTTTTAATCAAATTTTATAAATATATTTTAAATGTGGTATTCCATCAATGATATTCATTGAAGACAAATACAAGAGATTTGTTTGTGTAAAATATATTTGTAATATATATGTTTATAACTTTCATTTACAATTTTGTTTTATATAAATTTATGATTTTTATATGTAGATATAAATTATTAATTAAAATATTTAATTAGATGTATATTTATATTTGTTTTGATTTTCTTTTAAATGATAACAAAGTTGAAAATTGTGACCAAGAATAAGAACATAGCATTGTAATATAGTTAATGACATTATTAGACTCTACTTTTGACATCTATGGTACTTTTTTAATCATTCTCAATATTGATATGTTTATTTTAATGGATAGTTTATATTAAAAGTATAAGAGTGTCCATTTTAAATCACTTAGAGTTTCTCAAGAAAATTGTACTATTTTATAAGATAATTGTATCTAAATTATTCTTTAAGATAAACTTGGACTCTTATTGAAATTGTTAAAGAGTAACGGGTTTTAATATTTGGAAAGACCTTAATACTAGTGAATGACTAAGCATGTCGATGTAAATGTAGTAAATAGATTTTACATGATATGTTGAAATCTGTGTAAATATTTATGTTCAAAAATAATATTTATGTTCAAAAGTCATTCAATTTTGTATGCCTACAATGAAGAGCATTAAAAGTGAAGAAAAATCTCAAGGGTCTATTATTAAGTAGAGAAAGGAAATATCTTCCCTTTTTTTTTGTAGTGAAGTGAATGAGAATGCCATGGCTAATTGATGGTTGAATGAGTTACTTGTAGTGCTCTATAGTGAGCAAATCCATTGAGCATGAGAGAAGTTGTGTTGGATTGAGTGAGTTGCAAGTATATAGTTTGATTCTATTTCGATCATAACATAGATTGGTTGTCTCATGTACATTGGATGCCTATGGTTGGGTGGAAAATTACTCATACATGATATGTTTCTTTCAATACCTTTGGTAAAAGATAGGTATTCTATATTTCTCTACAATTTAGTAATTAATTCATATTCTCTCTTTTGAAGATGGTAAAATCATACCACATGTGTGTAAATCTAGTTATGAATGTAAGGGGCATGGATTTCGATTGTTATGGCTAGTTTATGATTTATTATTCTATTGCATTTACTTACCTCAACTCATGCATTATAATTGTGTTGGGTTATTACTAGCCTAAAATTTATATTGTGGAAAGTAAAGTTGGTTCCCATTATGTGGCTAGTAAACCATGGAAAGGGATGTGACACATGTTTTCATGTTTATACATTTTTGTAAATTTACTTGGTATTGGAAGAAAACACAATTGTCCACCTCACACTGTGGGACAACAATAGCATGGTAGAACATCTTGTTCCTTAAAGTAGTTTATCGCATAGTAGTATTCACCGTAACATGTACCACTCATGTGTACACATTAACATTGATCTCTCATCATATCCAAAATCATCATGTTGGCACAACTTGGGAGAGGACTATCTCTAGCTAAACATGAAAACTTACATGACCTATGAATCTTTGATGTAATCAAGACTCATCTTTAGATTGTTAGTGTAAGCCTCTCATTGTTGTTTTTCATCACCTTGTAATCATAATTGGTCTTCCCTTTCCCACTCATTCCACCATATATTTTAAGTCTTCATGGAAGTCACTTGAGCCAAATTAAATATACATTCCTTGTGAGGGCATTTTATCTAGACTCTGGATAGTTTGAAATCATCTCCACTACCCACCCAACATTCAACTCCTCTCCCTAATCATTCCCCATTAGCAACCCTCTAGGGAAACTTGTTTTTAATCAAAGGAAAAGATAAGACAATAGCTTTCCACACCATGGATACATTATAGATTGTCTTAGTTGGTATGTTGAGCCAAATATCTACAAGATTGGGTTATATATATTTGTGGATAAGGATCCAAGTATATTATATAAACCTCCAAACAATCTTGGTTGATAATTCCTTAAAGAAGAGGTGAATATTTTTAATTGGTTGATAATTCCTTAAAGAAGAGGTGAATATTTTTAAGGTCTTAGCCTCCTATATATTTAGGGGTTTTGTGGCTTTCCATATAATGAGGAAAATACCTTCTTTCCCCCCATTTCCAAACTATAAGAATCTAAAGCTTAATTTAGTAATTTTTTCTATAACTTCCTTAGGAATACAAGTCAATATATGTCAATATATGTCAATAAACTAGGATTGCTTTTAACACTAATTTAACAAAAATTACCCTTCCTCCTCTAGTGTAACACCGCATATTTTGGCCTTAGGTAGTTAGAACTTTGATTTTACTCACCTTGGTAATTCATTTCTTAGTATCTATTGGGACTTAGTTAGACTAGTATAGATATTTGAGATGTGTAGATGTAGACCTATTTATGTGTTGCGTAATATTATTTTTACTATTATGGGTTCACGATAATGATATTTATGTAATTTTTTTAAACAGAAAAAAATGTGGAATTTATGTACATGGATATCAATTAAAATTTTGTTGTGAATGTATGGCAAATGCGAGGCATGGCGTAAATGATAATACATTTCATAATTGAATGCCAATACAAATATGATTCTAATATGAATTTCATGATCTGTCTACATGGATATGAGTTATTGGTGAGCTAACCTATAGGTTGATGAGCAATGAAATATCCAAATGACTATAATGTTGAGGTAACCTAGATGTCGTATACATGATGAAGATAGTGTATACTATAAGTTTTACTTATTATTTAATTTATGATTTCAAATATCACTATGATCTATGGTAAGTGTGGTTATAACAAGATGCACAAGTTTCCCAAATTGGTTGTTCAATGATAAGACTCCAAGAATAGTAGTTGCATAATATGGCTCGATATATGGTCTTGACCCTATATTTATTAGGGAGGGTGGACGTATTACCCACTAGGTATCTTTTTGACCCTAGTTTTATGAGGAAGGGTGGAGGTATTTCCCACTATTTATCCTCCAAAAATTGGAATCATGGGAGGGTTTTGTTAAATCATGATCTCATAGACGTCTAATGGAAAATTCTAGTTTCATATTGGAGAATCTTAGTCAAAATAATTGACACTTTCTCTTATGGGTTCTATTTGGAGTTAAGTCAATATAGTTCATGCTCCACCCATTAGGGCTTCACCTTTTTCACCAATATTTTATCACAATAATTCAATGAGTGGTTTTTAAATTTGTCAAAAATAGATTAATATATTGTTGATATTGGAGGCAAGGGTGTGGGGTACAAAGGGGTTTATAGGTATTGGGTGGGTATAAAAAGGGGTATCTAGTAAAAGTAGATATTTTTTTTAATTGTACAAATATGTATTGGGAGGGGGATTCAAAAAAAGTATTTTAGAAGGTATTTATCAACATCTAGTGAAATTAGAGGTATTATTTAATATTCCATGAATGGATGTGCTATGTCACAAGTTCATTAAGTAGAAACCCCATAACTCTAGTATAGTCTAATAGAGAAAAGGATAAGACATGGAAAATGAAAGTAGGTTAAGGAGGAAGGATAATTCAAAGTTAGTTGAGAATGTTGCTTGAGGATTAAATGTGCTATTCTTATTTCCATACTAGGTTCCTACCATATTTAGTACAATTGTTTTGATTCACTTTTGATCTCTTTTTAGTTTAATTATCGATGATTGAAAAATTATTCTAATTTTATTATTTAAGATTACATAATTACATTTACTTGATTTACCATCCTATATGATTTTATATGAACATACACCAATTGTGTATTAGAGGTAGTTATTGCTTATCACTAGTACGTGCACAAGCTATGTGTACACTAGCTACACATATATTATGTGCATGTACCACTACAAGGAAAACATATTGTAGTGGAGGTTTTTGTGGAGATATTTAGTGTTGTAGTATTGGGAAAAAAATTCAAAATAACCTCCACTAGAAACTCTGTTATTCGTAGCTGAGGTTTTAGTTGATGTTCCCTATAACTAAAAAAAATGGATGGGCGATGTTTTAGTGGAGCTTTTTCTTTTCAGTTACTGTATTGGTAACACACACCAGTGTGTGTTTATGTAATACACATAGTTGCATACATAAACCTAAATGCATTGGTGCTCGGATAATTAGTATGCACCAATTCCATATTTTTTTTGGTATATGCCACATAGGTGCTCATATAAATATTACACACTGGGTCATTCTTTTTTGTTTGATATCACATCATTGCTCATATAATTTGTATGCATCGGTGCCTATATTACCATGTGCACTGGAGGGAAGTGAAATTTTGAACATTTGAGGTGAGATGATGGCGCCATTTTTTGTTAATAATAATCGGTATGTTAATTATATGTAAAACACTCGTGCATATTTTAATCATGTGCATCATAGTATTTTGAAATGAAAAATATAATATGTCATTATGTCATTTAAAGGAAAGGTGTTTTTTCACAATTTTTAGCACCAATGTGTATGACTCATAGAAACACACCAATGTTTATTTTATGGTATGCACCATTTAGTGAGTTCAAAAGAATTCAATGCACCAATATGTGTGTGTGTGTGTGTGGCTCATGACACCGGATATCGGTGCTTGCTACGTCCACAGAAAACCTCCCCGAAATTCGTGAGAGAACATTGGGTGGTTGAGAATTTTCGAAATATTGGGGGCTCAACAACAAGACCATATTATAGACCCCCTCTCAACCACCCAAGCTACATCCTATATATATAATGTTTTTTACAAATTTTGAATTAATCATCTAAAAGTCAAATATTTTTTATAATAATATTGATTTTAATGATCACAATAATGCATTATTCAATGGATTAATATATATTTTTAACATTGTAAATAATCCATATATTAATGAATCAACAACACAACTTTTTACAACATTTGACAATGAAATAAAATAAGAAACCCATTTTATTATATATGAATAAGAGAACCAATGTTATACAAAATGGAACAACGTAAAGGTCTATAATAATCAAAATGAAACCAAGATGTAATTGTTACTCTTATTGGTAACATGTCCACATGCAATTGGGACAATATGTTGAGTACATTAAATAAATTCCCTAATTTTTGCAGACAAATATTACAAAACATACTTCTTGCAGTAGCATTCAATTATATTGATTGTCGATCATCACTTGAACTATTGTCATCGCTCGATATGTATGCATGTCTCATTTATTCATAACTTGTAAGCGATATTGTACTTTGGTTATTTAACCTAATGTTTTCTTAATCAACTTGTTTTTTATGTTCCACCTCTTCATGTTCCATCTACAAACATAGAAATAAAGCGTAATAATTTTATCTACATTTATGTAGTAGAATATACATGATTCTATATATTGAAAATCATACCATAGTAGCAATTGTTTCATAAATGATACACATTATTTTGAAGCCATTGTGTGAGGTATCTCAAAATATAATATGTTCGTTGCACTCCATATTTTGTTTCCCTCATGTTTAATATACCATGACAAAGCATAGTCAATATAAATAATATAAAGGGAAGTTAAAAAACATACCTACTTACAAATTGTTTAATTAAACCTCGATACTTACACATATACTCACAACCCATAATTAACCCAATGTGGATCAATATTTGGTTGGATGTTCTTTGTATGTTAGCACATATTAGAAGACATCCATGGACGAGTGTAAATTAATTATTTAAACATAAATATCACAATGAATATGAAATCTTAAGTAAAGACAAAAACATAAGTACTCACAAACTTTGCGATCAATCCTTTCATTCCTCATCCTCTTATCTTATGTGATGAATAAGTTCTTTTTTTTTTCTTTTCTGCAACAAAATGATTGAAA
This sequence comes from Picea engelmannii, assembly GCA_009831015.1. Classification (NCBI taxonomy): domain Eukaryota; kingdom Viridiplantae; phylum Streptophyta; class Pinopsida; order Pinales; family Pinaceae; genus Picea; species Picea engelmannii. Next base: position 588,478 of record ML788592.1, on the reverse strand, counting down.
AGTAGTATTTCATGTGATTATTAAATTCGATGTACATAAAAGAATAAATCAATGAGTATGCACCTATGATGCACGTTGTTGTTGGGATGGCTCTTCCAACGATACAATTATGTTCATTTCTTTTACCATCTCTGTGTACAATTTTTTGGACATCCCTACCAACATGTATTAGTTGCCCTCTCATTTTTCCCTTGGAATTTGCATAATCTTCCTAAAAAATGAAAAGCAAAATAATATATATTTTTTTAAATTGGCATGAAATTAAATATAGAAAAAATAGTATTGTAATTTTTGGGAAATATTATAGAAAAACATGTTTAATAATAATAAATTTTAAATGTTTCTTTTTTGTTATTGTAAGTCTTCTCTATTGCAAGTTCCACGGGTCTCATTAACCATTGCTACAAAAATGCTTCTTGTAGTTTATATATAACCTAATTCTTGGAGTCATTGGGTTGTTTTTTGTATTGTAAGTGTAAAGTACGTTTACATGTTATTTCCACTATATCCCTCATAGTTTTGTAAAACATTGTCCCCTCTCATTAACTTTCAACACGACTCCATATGAACTGAAGACCAAGTCAACACCATTTACATTCTTGATAATTTTTATATTCTTAGAATGACAGTTTGTTCCCTCACTATCAGTACCATCACAACATTAAAAAAATTGAAATCGAGTGTTTAAAGCATGTTAGTGATTAATGTTAAGAAATTCATTTTTAGTAAAAAGTCAAAGAAGAAAATTCATGTTTATTACCTTTTGATCCACCTAATTCCTCTCTTTGCAACAGTTCCATAAATATTTTATACTCCTTTGCCCTCATATTGTGAACAATCTTATCAAGTTTCTACAAGTTTTTCTATGCATGACACACATTAACCAATACTCATAATTAATTAAAACCTATAGATAATTCAAATATATTAAATTTTTAATAAAAATGAAAGAAATTGCCTTGTTTTCTTGTTGGGATGAGCTACCACCTCGCTCATTACAATAATTTGTTTCACTGAACTTCTATCATACATATTCTATTGAAAAAGGGCCAAGAATCATCAAACATAAAAATTATGATTTTATTTTACAAAATAAGATTTTTGTGCGTATAATAAAATAGTACGCATCGATGCATTAAACATATGTATACACTGATATATGATTACGATGTTGTTATGAAATCAAAATCATTTTTCTTACATATTTTTATGATGATGATAATGATGGTTAACGTCCATTGAGACCAAAATTGGTCTATCAAACCTTAAGAAAAGAAACAAATCACTTTTATTTTTTTTAAATAGCATTTTGATGCTTGAAAATAATTAAGATAATCATTCCAAGATCGCTAAAGTTTTGACGATGTAGAAGGTTAGAAAGTCTAGTATTGTGACAAATATTTGGAAATTGGGATCTAATTTGGGTATATGCAGGGCATTCTAGGAGAACGTGCTTTTCATCTTCAACCCTCTTGGTGTCACAAGCATGACATATTCTTTCTTCCTATCGTGTTTTGGGGATTGTCCAATGCCCAGTTTCACTATGGAGCTCATGAGAATTAGTTCTTATTTTAGCAATATTGATTCTCTTTTTTACATTAGTCAAAACAAAGAGATACTTTTGATCTTCAAGGTTAGGGTTAAACACCTCCTTATAATATATTAATTTTATTTTATCCTCTAATTCTTTTTCACACCATAGATTTTCCTTAAATTTAGCTTGTACAATATTTGTAATATCATTTGTATTTTGTAGAATAATTTCTTCTTTTATTCCCCAATGATTTAGTCAAGACTTGGCATCATTATTCCATCCTTGCTTGAGTCATTGGTATTTTTGGCTAGAGTATGAAGCAATTTTAGAGAGCCTCTTGTTATCCATGTCGTTTATCTTGTTCTTGTACATTAAGTACCCAATCATAGTTATGCTCTCAACGGTGGAAAGGCTCACTTTGATGAGGAGGATAGGATAGGGTGTGTATTCATGTGGTTCTCTAGAAAGTAATAGAAACATTGATGCCTCATTATTGTTTATTACTTACTAATAAACCCGTGAAAAAAATTAAAACATTATCTTTCGATATTAAAAACAATTTTATTTTCATTTTAAAGACACCAATGATATTGATAGGAACATGCACATTGATGCGCTATCCCTGTAGAGTGTGCACCACTGACCGTGAAAACATTTTTTTAAAGAAAACAAACAACAACAGGGATTGGGATCCAATGCAATGAGTTTCCTATTGCAACAAATATCAAACGCCTCATATACAAGTAAATAAACCCTATCAAAATTAGTTGTTAAAAAGAAATATCCTTCTGAAATATAGAAAGGAAACCAAGAGAAACAACATAGGGCTTCCAATACAGAAGGTCACTATGAAACCCTTTTATTTTTTTGAGAATGCATTGAATATCGTTTGAATAAAATAGGGATGGCTCCATTAATTGTCTCTGCCCCCCTAGATTTTCTCTATTTGTTGGGATGTTTTTTGTACTCACTAGCCATGGCCTCCTTGATGGTTTCCAGGGTCGTCTCCATTTCAGTGATCTTGGATTTTGTAGCATCTAGTGCCCTTGTGACTTCATGGATCGACACTACGTTCACACCAACAAAATCACAAAGTTTTGAGGATGCTTGTATTGAATAATCCTTTAGGTCTGATCCAACTTTCCATTTGATGCTCCTTTCAGGAGATTCCTGGATTACATCGACTTTTCCTCTTTTTCTCTTCGATGTTATTTTCTCAATTGCTCTTGTCTTTTGGTTGTAGTAGTAGTCGTGCACAATGACTATTGCACCTTCAAACCCAGTCCTTCAAAAGTGAGTGATAAACTCGCTGGGATGGTGGCCAATGGTGTGCATTCCTTTATTGGGGTGTTGATTGGATTGGTGTCAAGACCTAATGTCACAATAGTGGCATTGGACGTGGTTCTATCCTCTTTGGCTTTGGAAATATTAATTTTTTTCTTCCTCTTCCTTCTTCCTTTAAACTATTTCCTGTGCAAAGAGGGCCATTTGTTCTCTGTCCATTGTTTCTCCTTTGCCCATATTAATTTTTCCTAGGGGAAGGTGTAACACACCCGACTCCATACCAATTTGTAACACACCCAACTCCTTAATAATCTTTTAAGGGGTGGGACATCAAAAATTTGTTTTTCCTTAACTAACTCATCTCGAATCATATCTCTGAGATGATTCATTCTCTTCTACTTTCTCGTGGCTTTCTAATGAATGCTACCGGGTTCTAAATAGACCCTTGGTTTATATCGTATGGCTTCCAAAATTTCTTCGGGCATTCATTGATTGAGGACCACGTGACGCCCCCATGGCTTCATCTCGTTAGTATCATCTCTTCGTTCCTACCTGTCGTAGGGAAGGTCCATCCATCAACCAATCCGACAACTGGCTTAACCCTCGTATGACACACAGGATAGCGGGGAATTCAAAGTTCGGCGTTGAACATCTTCTTGTTATCTACACATTATACCTCTCGAAGTCTCAAACTTTTGAAGTCCTGTAATCTTGCCACGTGTTTCCTACCTTTGGACCATTTTGGTCTCTCTTCAATGCTACATCCCAAATCCTCAAGAGTCCCGAAGTCCCAGACTCCTGGAGTTTTGGTCACTTTGCTAACCACGTTGGCTAGGCAGGTAAGTACCAGGAACTGACATGTAGGATGGGACAGGGTGACACGTGTTACGTTCCAATGGGTCTATAGGGTATGTGATACACACAAATCCAGGTGACACGTGGCACATAAAACTGGGGTCCACGTCACCCTGGGTAACATCACTGCACCACATCACCCCTGAATGACAGCCTTCTAATATCCCTCAGATCTCACGGTCGAGATCCGACCACGTAGATTCATAGATCTATGACTCTTGTTACTTTGGGGATTCGGCATTCAGGAGTTTTGCGATGCAAACTCCTCTTTTCTCCCGAAGTGCCCAATCTCCAACTAAAGGGTCTAGCGCCATGTGTCCCTGGTATATCAACGACTGGGAAAGAACCAGAAGGATCCCTTGATCTACGGTTCTCCTTTACTTCATAACTTTGGCGTTCAAGGAGTTGGATCTCGATTTAGTCAGTAATATAGGTTCACATAGCCACTAGGGAAACCGCCCGATGTCGGTCAACCTTACGGGTAATCGTAACCCTCGGTCACCTTTGATCAGTTTATGACTATGAGGGCCAACAATACTCCGAAGTCCCGGGCTTCTGGAGCTCTGAATCCAGAAGGACTTAGCCCCTTTAGGCTTAGCATAAGGTTCCTAGGTGTTGGTAATATGGGTTCTCTCAAACAGATCTCGTCCATTCATCTTCCAAAAGAAGGGATCTTCCCTTCCGAGACTTAAATCTCGCTATCATCCCTGAGCTTCATCATGAAACTGTTAAGTACTTGGGCATGATATCCCAATCACACAACAAGGAGTCTGAAGGGGATAATGTCTTTAAACGAACAGGGCCAGATTGACGCAATACTTTCTATGTTAGTCGTCCTAGAGGTTTATGTCCCAAGGCACCTTGAAGGCTAGGTTGGGGCACATAGACAATCAATCAAAAGCATAAGTTCACAAGAAGACAAACACATGCAAATAACTTAACCATTTCAATACAGAAACCATTTATAGATATATAAATACATGCATGTATCCATTATTCCCAATTTAATGCATATAGTATGAAAACACTTATTAGAACCAGATAATGTGAAGTGATTGTTGAAAGGGGTGCCTGTTTCCACCCAACCATAGGCTCAATCACTCCTAACGGATTTACCACTAGCCACCCCTGAGCTATACCACAATGCTCAAAGATATAATCCTTTCTTTCGGCTCAATGACAATAGAGACAGAGGTTAATATCCTCTTCCCGCGGGATCTTGGAAACGGTTTTAACTATACCAAGTAAGGAGGACCACCTGAGTACTTCCTCAGTCACTCAGCAACCCCGTTTACCAACTTGTATCATAACCCTGTTAGCCATTTCCTATGACTAGGACACACTCATTTATTAGTTCTTCCTTGAACCTGAGAGCTTAGTCTCTCGTCTCTGCACTCTTCGCATGCCTTCCTATGCCCACCACACCTTCGTTTCTTTCCTTCTTCAGCAAGATTGCATGTGGCCTGAATTCTCAGTCCGTGGTCAGGTCTGGAAGCCTTACAGATAGGTGCTCTGCACCATCCCTCATTAACTCTTGAGGATTTCTTCCCACCTACCAGCTTGACTGTAATTCATTTCTGGGTCAAAGGGTTGTTCCGATCCTGAGAAATTAAATCCAACAAAGTACTGGTTTGGTGGAGGTTAACGCAACCATTCTTGGTCCCCTCCACCATCTATTTCATAGTATTCGTGGTCTCTCTTAGCATACCCCCTTTCCAGCAGTCATGCAACACTTATACATTTTCTAGTAAATAACAGAATTTACATTCATCGACCTTTTATACAAAGGTCCATCAAATCAAACATTCACACATATTGAGTTTTCCATAGTCTCTTGGCCAATATAGTTATATTTACAAACTGGGGGAAACAGGGTGTTACAGAAGGTTTGTAGTTCGAGTCTTTTCCAATTCAACCTATTTCTCCTCGGCTTCCTTTTTCTTCCTCTTCTAGAATCTCTCTTTGGACTCTTCAACTTTCCTTGCTCGTTCTGCTTCATTTTCCCTCCTTTTCTATTCTTTTGATTTCATCCTTTCTTTATCTTTGAGAAACAGGGATTTAAATTTTTCTAGCCTCGGGGTTCTATCTTGATATTCCTCTTTCCTTAGTTGTTCTCAGGTTGCTTCGGTGGTGAGCCTTTCTACCACTTCTTCAAAACTTAAAGCTCCTTGAAAGACATCTTCAACTAACTTGGATTCATGCATGATCTTCTATGCTAATTTAACAACCTTCATGTGTTCATAAACCATGTTTTGAGGATCATGAGATTTGGGCTCTCCGATACAAAGACACAATTCATCTAGATTTTTTTCTTCCTTTTCTGCTTGCTTCTTGTTCTGTAGAGAATATGAGCCTATATGAAGGGGGGAAATAGGTCAATACCTTTTGTTCTTTTCTGATAGATAAGAAGTCGCTCCCTTCTCCACACTCTGATATGTTATTTGTTTGGCCAGTAACTTATTGGGCACATACTTGGGTAGCAAGTGTGGCGGTCCTATGGCCCCAAAAATCCTGACAAAGGTATAATATTTCTTCATATACCAGTCTCCAATCCCCCTTAGGGATTTGATAGCACCTGGAGAAATCCTATGTGGGAAAATACCAATATGGCCTTGTGTAGGGGGGCAAAGAAATAGTCACAGATCTCGTAAATATGTTCCTTGCAGTTGAATTCCCATAATTGAGAAAACTATAAATGGATTGGGCTTTGATCTAGGGTCCAAGCCCAACTAAATGTAGGGAAAACCATTCCATTCTGAAATGGGTGCTAGTTTCCTCACCATAGAGTTTGTAGATGATTGTGTTCATCATTCTGTAAGGGATTTTCAAGTATCGTGTTGGGACATTCCTTTCCCCTTTTTTCACTAGCCATTCTTCATCGAAGAACCAATCTTCCATCAGGGTCTCGGAATATTTGTGCTTGAACCCAAACTTGTCCAGGAGAATTTCGTTTAGAGAAACTATGGGTTCCATGGTCTTGTATCTTGCTTGGACGTCTTCCACTTTGAGTGACATAATTGAGAGGCCTGAAGGATTAACTATTAATCTCATATCCTTCAGCATATATGAAAAACACCATCTGGTAGTGTCGTTGTAAGGGAAGAGCTTTGGGCGAGAAACTATCATGTGAATGTTTCTTTTGAGAATGTTCACATAGTTGTTGATGTCCGAGTCGTCGGGTGGAAACCCTTCATTATGGAACATATAAAAAATCTCAACATAACTAAGGTAGTGCTCCATCCCTCAGAAACTTTGAAGGATTCTGGGACTGAGGCAGGAACAGGTGCCTCGAAGGTTTGGATTTTTCCATTCCTTGTCAACATATGAGACATTTTTTTACCACCTGCGTAAAACATAAAATTGAGCGATTAAGAGCATGGCTACAGTGATATAGATAACAACTACTAAATGATGCATAAAAAACTTCCTCATAGAACATAGATAGTAATAAATGGAGCAAGAGGTCAGACCTTCGTCGTTGTAGTGCCTATCTTCCTTAGTGAGAATATGGACAAGTGAGAAAATATTAAGTCTCAATACTGTTTAAACATTCCCAAATTCCCTCCAAACCTGGGTGCAATTAATGAAGAAGTGTGTTACAACTTAGACTCGGTTAGAGGAGTACGCGATGATATGAATGTAGTCGCAGAAAGTTAAGAGGTTATGACCGTTAACTATGTCACCGGAGGAGCAGGGATGATGGAAGGACAAGATTGTCGAAATTCCATCGTCGTCGGAAGTTTGTGGTGGTAAGATATGTTGACAAGGATGGTGGATGATCCTCCGATGATGACAACTTTTAAACATATCATTTAATCTCAATGAGAGTACTTAAGGGTTTGTAATAAGATTTTAATATTCACCGATGCAATCACTCAACACAAATATTCTCCTTAATCGTAGTGATAAGACGATATTGTAATCATGTGGGCCAGGATGGTTTGGATCTAACGGTCAAGAAGTAGTCAGTGATTTCCAAGTTGATCTCAACTGTAGGATGAGTTAAAGATTGGTCATCAATGCCCTGTGTGAAAAGTGTCGTTGTATGCAACGTGTGGAGGCAAGGCAAATGTACACCTAAAGCTTTTATCGATGATGAAAGATTTCTCCGAAAAGAACCTGGGAGTGAGAGAGGTTGTGTGACTTGAATGGAAACGGAGTCTGCGCGAGAAATCAAGTTGACGCAACTTCAGGATCCCATCCTGGCGTGCCTCTTGGATTATGACTTGGCCTTGCAAAAGGGGTGCGTCATCATCAGAAATTTGTAAGAAGGCATACAAATGATTAATTGGATCATTGTTTCCTCGGTGATGACATTATGAGGAGTCATCGTCAGGATTTTGAAAGTGAAGGAAGTATAGATCGGGGAAAAGGCGCAACGACGAAAATACAAAGAACAAGGTTGAGTGAATGAAAAATGGGGGAATAAAGCCCAAGTAACCATGTACGAAGAGTGCATGATGATGAACTTGAAGACTAGTGAAGAATTTATTTGTTTTGGTTTGGTTGGCCCTACGCAAGAGATTTGGTTTGTAGGTGAATAAATAACCAAGTGAGTAAAGCACAGTGCCTTGTAAAAATTTGGTAGTATGAGCCTCCACCTAAACTGATAGATTTGGTGGGGTTGTTGTGATCTCACAACAAGCAACTGGTGTTGTCAGTGGACACATGGAAAATCCAGGGAAAGAACATTGGAAATGGGTGCTTCGGTATCTTAGAGGCATGACAAGTATCACCTATAATGGTTGCAATGATTTAGTCTGTGGTTATGTTGATTCATAACTTGCAGGAAACTTGGACAAGAGGAGATCTACCTCAGGTTATGCCTCACATGAATGCAAGGATCTATTGGGTAAGTTTGGAAAAGTGTAGGATAAGGTGTTATGTGGTAGTGAAAGTGTTTCCCATTTGATTAACAATCCAACGTATCAAAATGGGACAAGGAATAATTTTGTACTTGACAAGTTATTGATGGAAGTGGAGTGGTCCATACTCGAGCAAATTGTGCACACATGTTCACGAAACCAATATTGTTAGAAAAATTGTGGTGGTGTTTGGCTTCTCTTGGCTTGCAGGAAAGGTGATGAATAAATTTGGGCATGATATATTAGGTAAATTGTTGTCAAGGTTGAGATTGTTGAAATGTGTCAACTAATTTCCTATGATTGTTGGGATATGGGCGAATTTCTTGGCTCTTACTACTCTGCAGTTAGTTGAAACAAATCAACAAAACATAGAATATGGACATGCCTAATTATTTGATCAGTTTTTGTAACTGTTTGATCAGTTTGTGTAACTGTTTGATAGATGTTGTATATCTATGCATTCTTGTAGAGGCAAAACAGAGTGTGGGATGAGTGCAAGAAAGATTGTAAGCGATTGTTTGGTTGTGGTAATTCTCCCTTGATGGATAAGAATACCGATTATCATTGCCCAACGAAGGTTTCCCTTATGAAAGGTTTTACCATGTAAACATTGTGTTCATTGTGTAATTTCTGCCATTAAATTTTTTTTTTTTTAATGCTTGGGCTGCCCGACATGTCTTACTATCATATTTTAAGTATAGAGAAAATTCCACAGTTAGGTTAAATTTTCATTTCAAGTTCAATGCTTCACAATTCAATCATTTTATCGTGCATACTAATTCAAAATTCATAAATCATACTTCTATTGCAATTTTGAAGGAATAAAATTGGAGAATTGAGACTATTACAATTTCAAACATGAGATTTGGATAAATATGATCCCACAAAATTTTGATGAAAATAACGTTCAAAGAATAAAATTGGAGATTTTATATTATTACAATTTCAAACAAGAGATTTGGAACAATATCCTTCCTGAAAATTTTAATGAAAATAAAATTGGAGTTAACCTAAACACATTAAATTTAACACAATATATTTTATATCTGTGTTTACTACTTATTACTTCATAAATATTACATTAGTTAATGATATTTCTGTGAAGAAGATGGATCTTGATATGAATCCGAAACTTAGACATTCCATTGCAGCACTGTGGTCTCTAGGAACACACCTTAAAATATTACATTATTTGACTTGTTCCTCACAAATTAAATAAAAACCTCCTCACACATTCTATCAATCATGCACTTATATCTGAATTGCATTATCTTCGACAAGATGCGCCTAGGGGAACTCCGAACCACGAGTTTACCTAACCCGAAATATAAAAGAAGAGGTGGGCATGACGTAAGAACTTACCAAACACGGAGAGAGGTTCCTGGTCGAACTACTTACCAAACACCGAGAGAGGTGCCTGGTCGAACTTACCAAACCCTAGACCTAGGCCC
>ML788592.1:533298-568635 GCA_009831015.1 Picea engelmannii | reverse complement strand
CTTTGATTGATGATCAAGGAGAGCATGTTCAGATTCCTTCTATAGATGATTTCTCCCCAAAATATCTTACAGAACTGCATGAAGACACAATTCTTGATAGGAGAATGAGAACTTCAAAACGAGGAAATGTGGAATATCTTCGAGTTGGTCTTAAAGGCACAAATCCAGGCAAAGACAAGTGGATTGAGGTTGGAAAGGTGAGGGAACTTTACCCTCATATTCAAATAGACTGAGAATAGTCTTTTGGAGGTCCAAAAGCTTTCCAATGGGGAGGTGTGATCCAGGGGATCAAATTTTGCTCAAAATTCAAAGTGCTCAGAATCACTTCAAATCGAACGAGAGCGTAGGCTTCATTGTCATGAACCCAACACAACTCGTTTGGGTTTAAACGGATGTCGGATGAGAGAGATATCACATTCTGTTCAAATCGACAAATAGACAAAAAAATGTGTTGACTGTATAGTCTGTACAGTCTATACGGATGTTGGCGTGGCATGCCATACGAAAAGTGGCAGGGTCATATGACACATGGCAGGTGTGGTTGGCAGTCATGTGGACGAGTCAGCGTATGACACGTGGTTTGTTTGTGGCGAATGGGATGGCGACACGTGGCCCAATCAATGGCCGCCACGTGTCACCTAAACATTGGTTAAAACATATGTTGTTGGTCGGATTCGACCCCGCGACCTCCGGGTAGGGGTAACGCTTTGGGAAGGGCCGCCCAACCAGCGTGCCCACAAGTGTTTCTTATTATATATATGTGAAACAATATATTTGAATTGCAATGTGTTTTGGAATGGGCGCGGACAGGGCTGGGGCTAAGCCCTAGCCCCCATCCATATGTATATATATCATGTGACTACCCGCGTGCAGAGTTTAAATAGATCCATAACACATGTAACCGGTGGTCCATACACATATGACCGGTGGTCAATGTATTGCGCGGGAGTTGTATTACCAACGGTTATAAAACCATGCCGACACTTGTCGCTCTATCATTTGATTTGGGACTTGGCCCTTTTTATATGTGCACGAGGTCATGTGGTGGCCCATGTGCCCACAGACTTGGCGGTTAGGGGCTAGCGCATAATCGTCCTATAGTTCGCACCGTTTGTGCGTTTGCACCTGGTGCTGGGTTTTTACACATATATGCACGTGGGGGCTAGGTTGAGGAGCAAGAAGTGCATTTTGGCGATCCAAAGACAACAAGTTTGAAGGGGAACTTCCAGGAAGCCTATCTTCTTCAATTTTTGGCCAAACAAGGTGTCGAAAAATCCCAGCTAGGGGTTTTTGGACGTTATGAAGCCATAGGAGCCATATATTTGGCATTTTGAGCATTGTAAAGCACATATTTGAGCACTTTGAGCAAATAATACAAAAGATCCATTGGAAGCTAGACCAGGAGATGTAGCCCAAGAGAGGGGTGAACTCCTTTATCATTTGTTGTGTTATGTGTTTTCTGTTCACTGTTATTTGCTGCAGTTTATATGCATATTGAATGTGTAATTTCTATAAAATTGTGTTTGCAAAATTGATCCATTTTCATTTGAACACATGAATTAAAACTTGCAAATATTTTCAAGAATACAACTCTTCTTCATTTTTAGATCAATATGGCATGCATGGATACTGCCCCACCAACTTATCTTTTATTGCTTTTGGGAACACGAGATTGCTTCATAGATTGATTCATTGCAAGCTTGTTGAACTTGAATATAAGTACTACAAAGTAATGGATATACTTTTAAATGTAATGTGCATTACAGTTTATCAAAATGAAAGTTGAAATTGAATATTGAATACCTTTATTTCAAAGTTAATGATACATAAATTTCATTTAATATCCGTTTTGAAATTAAGAACAAAATTATATTGATATTACCAATTTCATGCAAAAGAGAAATTAATTAATGAGACATAAATTTCATTTAATATCCATTTTGAAATCAAGAAACAAAATTATATTCATATTACCAAATTCATGCAAAAGAGAAAATAGCCTCCCTTTGAAAAAAAAAAAGAAATTCAAATTAATAATATTGAACTAATAAAATATTAATGCATTCTACATTTGATGGGTTGCTAATTATTTGTGTTTTTATGTTTAAATCACGTTATCTTTCAATGAATAGTTCATGACAATGGATTAGAAAAACAATTGCTCCTTTCATTCTTTTAAAGTTATATGGAATGAGAAAAAACAAATTACCCATTGTTCTTAATGAAGTTGATATGCTAAGTTGAGAGCATGATACTAGCTTTCTTCAACATGTCGAAAATGAAAGGGAATTTTTCCACATCCTTCATAATGGGGGAGAGAGGTTTATGCCCTACTACATGACTATTAGGTACATATTAGAGGGAGGGCCAAAGTGCATATTTAAAATTTCAGCCATGGTTGCTCCTACATTTGACAAGAGCCTCAGATGCCATAGACAAAAATCCTTTCCCACCTATCATCATCCGAAGAAGGAAAAGTATTTTCTATGTTGAATGTGCACCTTCAAGGTGTGCGCTCAATCCCTACCCCTTTTCAAATATGTAAGAAAGTAAGAAATTTTTAAGCAAAGTAGACCAACAATTGATATAAAAATAGTTTTTTTTTATGCTCCATAGAGAGTATAAAAACTTGCAAAGGAGACCTTTCTTGTTAGCATCCCATATATTATAACATTAATTTCCTATGCAAACATGTATCTAGTTAATTGCATATTGATCTATCTTTTTACAACAACGAAGGGGGGCACTCACCACGTCCATCAGAGAGCCCTTGCATGGAAAAGGAAAGAGAGAGGCTATTAGTATAGAAATGATGTTTGTCAATAGGGATGATGTCTTCAGATATGTGAGTATTTTTAAAATTTATATTTTTTGATTAATTTTTTATTTAAGTAATATCGTGTAAACCACATAAATATCTAATTCAATATTAATTAGCAATAAAAAATATATATTGTTTTAATAAAAATAAAAATAAACTGACTTCCAACCAGCACCACATCAATGACACTTCGTTGAGAATACCCTTATCTTGTATTGACTTATATCCTTATTCTTTAATTTGATCCTTGGGAAATAATATGCTTTATTTTTATAATAAATATTATAAATTTGCATAATAAATTTTCTTTAATATTAATTAGGAATATAATAGAAGAAGAAATTTGTGTTTTAATCCCAATTATAATCATATTAAAAAACTAAATAGAAACTATCTCCTCATATATCACCCTTAAATATGAAAATTATAGCGATCCCAAAGACTTATTGCCAAGAGTATCATGACCTTTTCGATGGATATGTGTCGAGTTAGAGTCCATGCTATATGCCCAACACCACCATACCATGCATAACATCTTGTCGTTTGGTCCATATGTGTCGACTCCATTATACCACACATAGCAACTTGTCCTTTGATCCATATGTGTTGAATTCATGCTATATGACCGACACTTTGTGTATGGGTCCATATGCAGCATAAAATAAAATAGATTGTTTCTCAAAGGGCCGAACAAACCCCCAAACAAATGGCGAAATAAAGGATATCCAAATGGATCATGGCCAAAAAATTCCTCCACCAAAATTCGCCCTCCTCTTTTGATGATGTTGCCGCCTCAAGTCGAATCTGACAAAAGGGTATGGAAAACTTAGAATCCCCAAAATTTCTTCCCAAACAAGTGCAACCCATGCCACCACTGTGGCCCTCACCTTTGTCGCCCAGATGCATCTGGAGAAACATTCGTTGTTTCTTTCAATTGTACTTTTTTGGTGATCATTGTATATCCAATACAAATGATGAGAAGTTTCAATCATTTATTTATAGGAGTGTGATAGTAGGTTCTCAGAGTTAATTCCACAGGCTCTGGCAGATGAAACAAGGCATTTCTGCTTTCTTCCCACGAGAGTAGCTTTTCATGTTCTCTTATCAATGGTCTTCTCATGTTTCAATTCTTGTTGTGGTGTCGTCAAAGTCAAACCCAAAACATAATAATAATAATGACATAATAACAACAGGGCACGAGAAAAGAAAACAGTAGGAGGCAGGTGGAGGAATACCAATGGAGCCATTCAGGGGGTTGAATCTCGATAGCAATTATTACAAGAGCTTGAATCTGCCTCTTTAGCTCCTGTTGCAACATCCCATCTCATGCATTGTGATGTGAGCAGACATCCCATCCCATGCATTCTGATGTGAGCGGAGAAGAGGATGCGGTTTATCTCATCAACATAACGGTTTCCAAATATGGGAAATTGGATATCATGTACAACAATGCAAGAATCTTTGGAGAATAGAGGAAGTGCAAGAGCATAATGTACTTTGATGCAAAGGAATTTGATAGAATGCCTGGTTAGATGGGTTAACTAAGACATCAAAGGAACGACAGATACATTTAACTAAGCTATTAGATGTTGTCAAAAGAAGAATGATTTCTCTAAAGGATAAAGGAAGAACATTTGAGTGTATCATTGGTGGCGATCTAGGAGATGTCCTTGGAGACGCTCCAATTCACCATTGTCAAATAGATTGATCGAAGCCAGAAGTCACCCTAATGGAGGAAGCGAAGTCACAACAACTCTCGAAGCCCCCTAATTGATACGGCCTCTGAAAATGATAATAAACAATTCCAACCTCAAAAAATGACAATTATGGCGATAGGAAACAATAATTACAGATAATAAAGATTCAAACCTATAAAAATCATGGTTAATGGAGTGGACATTTGAGTATGGTTCCTCATGATGCCGAGCGAAAGGAGGTCTCTTGAGATATTTTTGGTTGGACCAAACAAGTGTCTAGAGAAGACATCATCACAATTAAGTTGTTTTTGGCTGGAAGGAACAGGTGTCCAAAAAGAATATCATCACCTCTACGTCATTTGCAGTGATGTACATTGTAGACACACGCATCCATGTGGCACTTGTTTATTCACTACCGACAAACATATGTGGCACTTTTTTACTTGCTGTGGATAGACGACGAAAGGCCCGAGAGAAACCTCCCCTTAAAGAATGCCTTTGGCGTAATTAAATTGACAAGAGTAAATACACTATTTAAAAAAGAAGTTTAAAAAAATTATTTTTCCTCTAATTATTAAAATGAAAATATTTTAAAATTTAAGAAATAACTAATTTTAGTAAAGTTAATAACGTTAAAGTTTAAAAAATCCCGGATGGGGTGCCACGTAGTGTAGAGCGTCCACATAGCATGCCCCAGACCCAAGCCATTAATATGGCAAGTCGGCTCCCTTCCCCTCACCATTAAATGGAAGGAATCCATTATGGCCTATCAAGCAGCGAAGGACGATTCCCTTGTGCGAGAAAAATGGCGGTCATGAGGTGCAATGGATGGGGGAAGTTTGGTGCAACGGTCATGTCGGACCTCAGTGTTATCATACTCCTCAGCGGAGGATGTAGCCCTTTCACTTCAACGTTCCACCAGCCCGGATTCTCTAAGCATTGGTGCAGCTACTTGTTGTCTCCCATCACTCTTACCTTGCTCATTTGCACCCTCCCTTGCTCCACCATGTCGAGGGAAAGAGGAAGGTCGCATTGCGGCCTTACCTGGTACAATTTCGAACCTAGATAGAGGAGGGTGCAATGGCTGGAGTGAGCCTTGTCCATAGCCTGTACTCAATGAAGGGAGAAAGCCAGAACTCCGCTGATGGCATACATGGAGGAGGTGAATCCAGAGGAACCTATCCTATTCCCTCAAGAATCCCTCCTCTTCACTGTTCCAGAGAATTGGCAACCCCCCATACAATTCCCAACAAGCACAAGTGATTTAGGCACCATCCATCATGCGCGGGAGGACAGGGAAGAGACTACATGCATAATTGAGGAGGAATTCCTCCACCACAACCCAATGGAGGAGCTCGGGATGACGTAGATGCTCGGGGTAGTGAAGGATTGGGAAACGAATCAGGAGGACTTCGGTGAGGCAACGACAGCCTGTGGTTTTTGTTGACGATAAAAATAGGAACAAGGATTTGGCCTGCAAAGTATTGCTAAAGCCTATTATTATAAGCTAACGATATATATAATACTAGTAGGTGGGACCCCCTTATAGATTGGTGGATCGAATCTAGTTTTTATTTGATGTTTATGCTGTTGTTCGACACTGCTTACAGGGTTCTACACGATTGATGAAATCTTGGTTTTATTTGAGACATAATGGAAGATGGATAATGCATTCTATGTGTGGTTTTTTGTTGCTCTAAGCTCTAAATTTTATATGAATAACTTATACTCATGGTTATGGAATTGTTATTTAAGCCATGAATCGTCACATGTTGTACCTGCACAAGACACATGTTAGTTATAACATGAAATAAGAGCAAGTGAAAAGAGACCTATGGAAAAATCTAAGGAAGAAACTAAACTATGCTACTATGCTACTATTCTACACTATATGCATTGAAATTAAAGAAATGGTGTTAGTCCGAACTAACCATTGTAGTGGCTATACGATTTATTGAGTTATATGAAAGCACATTTGATATGCGTTATGGTATGGTTGGCAATGGTTAAATGTGATATGGGGTGGCACATTTGGAAAGTAATGGATGTTAGTTTCGATGCATAGATTAATTGAATGGATTAATGGATGGTTGGATGACATGTATTAAGTAATTGAATGAGTAAAGGATGGAAGCGATGTGCATTTACTACACATCACTCCATACCTCTCCCACTGTCTGTCACCCTAGCTTGGCTATTGTTCAATTGTTGTTCATTGTGGTTAAGCTCCGATTTTTAGGCGAGAGAAGAACTGATTGGCCAAGCTCACGTTTTTAAGGCTATTTGGTTACAGGTAGTTTTTTTTTCTCCATATATGAACTCACTCTGTTTATGAAATAGATGTTGGCTTGGTGATGTATCGGTCTATGTTTTTCTTAAGGTTGGCAACTGTGTGAATTTTGGTGTTCTCTAGAATGGTTTTTTGTGTGGTTTTTGCTGCAAATGGAAAATGATGGTTGAAGTCACAGTTTCATTGATTATTCTGAGTGGTAGAATCCATGAAGGCTCTCTATTGTCTTTATGGGTTTTTATTGGAGGGTTCATTCGGTCCAGACTTACTGGCTATCTCCACATAGTTCTTGTCACCATGCCCAGATGTATTTGTTGTTATGGGGTTGCTGGGTTTGATTTCGAACCACCTTGTGTCACTGCATATTGTTTCACATGGTTATGGGCTTGTTTATGTTATTAGTGTCTGCATAGTTGGTTATGATGGCTATTATGCCAAGGGGATTGCTTTGAGGTTGATTGTTATTTCATGGCTTTGTTTTATATCATCATTATTCATGTTGATTGGGGAAAACCACGAGGGTTATGCCCTGCATGTTCTCAGTTTTATTATGGGCCAGTAATGATCCAGGTGGATATCGGTGGCCACCCACGTTTTCCAGTTGGCTCAAAACAACTTTCTGGCAATTTTGGTAATTTACTATTTTTAGTAGTTTTTCAGGTCCTGAACTTCCGAAGCCATTTTGAGGCATTAAACGACATTTTGTTTAGGCCCTAAAAGTTGTAGTCCTCGGATAGATATTTCCAACTAGCTATCATACTCCTAAAATGGAGATCGTATGCAAAAGTTACGACCCCGGGAAGTTGATGTACTGACTTACCCAAATGGGGCCCACGTGACTTTTGGCGCTTCATCTCCTAGGGTTAGGTTTTTGGATGTCTAGGGTTTTTGACACTCCTGTTTATTGTAAAAAGGCCTTTAGATCCTCATTGTAATTATATTCTTGCGAATGAGCACAACCATCACATCTCTTCTCATAGATCATTTGCCACCATTCCAATAATCTTGTTTTCCGCTGCATTTTACAGTTTCATCGTATTTCCTTATTGAATAGAAAACCAGTTTTACTGTATCTCTGTTATTCTGTGTTAAGCATCTGTTAATAATTTGTAGTCATTTTGTTCTGCTCATAAAATTGGGATCAGTAGTATCAAAGAGGTCTGCTCCTTGCCATTTTAATGCATGTCCCCAACGAGGTCAGAGTATAAAGAATTGGGTCTCGTGCTTGTTTCTCTTGAGGACCAAATCTCTTGCATGCCCATGGAACCTCTCATGGCAGGAGAAAATGAATATGATGGGACAGGAGATCCTTTCAAAATGTTACTTGAGGAATCCCTCATGCAAACAAAGGAACGAGATGATGGATAGTTTCATGCAAATCCTTCCGCGGCTACCAACAGGTGACACATCTTCTTCTAGCAGAGGCACTGCCCACTTCAAGGTACAAATAAACTTCGATATTCCTGTATTTGAAGGTTAGATAGATGCAAATGGTGTATACAAGTGGTTGAATCCACTAGAAGGGTATTTTTCTATCCATAACTTTTCAAATAGAGAAAATATTACTTTTGCGCTCCTCAAAGTTGTTCCCCATGTCAAAGATTGGTGGGAAAATTTCTGTGAGAAAAAGGAAACAGAGGAACCCTTCTTATTTACAGTCACGACCACCTAGGAATCCTTCAAGGATTATATTAAGAAACAATACTACCCTATTGGAAGTTATGATGACTTGTATACCAAATGGACCACACTACGGTAAGAAAGAGACCAAGTAGTGCCAGAGTTCACAAATATCTTCCATACCTTGTGCACCAAATTGGGTATCAAATATTCAGAGCGACATCTGGTGCTCAAGCATCATGGTGCTTTTCATAAATACATCCAGGCCGAAATGTAATTTTTGTACATATCGTCCTTGGGTGCGGCCTACCGATATGTCATCAAAATTGAGCATAAGCTCAAATAAAAGACGCGACAATTTGAGCCCGGGAACCCCTCACAACAAAATCCAGGGAAGGGCGGCCCCAACCCACAGAACAAAGGACAGAGCAAAGATGGATAGTATCAGGACAACCAATCCAAGATGCAAGAAAAAAAAGACACCGGAAATACAAAGAAAGATATCGGGAAGTGGTGCAACTTCCATAAGATCCCTTGGCATAAGACTGCTGACTGTCGCTCAAAGAAGTTGCCGGTGGCCAAAGTGAAAGCCTTCGAATCAAATACGGTCTCTGACTCTAAGTCAGAAAAAAAAGGGGAATATGGATCATTGATGTAGAACCCAGTGCCACCGTTGCTACCACCAAGATCGAGCTTGATGAACCAGACGAACCGGAAGAAGGAGAGCGCCTCTTCCATTCACAGATGTGGGTAAAAGGAATCTTGTTGCACTTCATCATTGATTATGGTATCCAGAAGAACCTCATCTCAGTAGAGGTTGTCAAGCGGTTGGACCTGCCGATAACGCCACACCCACAACCCTACACCATTGGATGGCTCCGCTAAGGAAGCGATCTCCACATCATCCCATAATGTCGACTGTCGTACAACATCAATCCCTTCAAAGACAAGGTATTGTGTGATGTTTCTCCTCTCGAAGTTTGTGATGTTCTTTTGGGCCAACCTTATTTATGGAAACGACATGTTGTATATGAGTCTAGGCCTCGTAGTGTTATTATTACTTTGAACAAGAAATTAAACAGGATACCCGAGGCAGTCCCACCTAGTGCTATTTCCTTGATCTTTGCCAAGAAATGCAGGAAGGTCATCTCTCAGACGGGGAAGTTTGTCTTCTTCGTGATTCTCTCTTGGAATGAGCAAAATATCACATCCACATCCAAGGTCTCTATGGTCGACCTCTCCACACAAAAAAAGTAAGTATATAAGGTCATCGAAGAATACTCAGATATCTTCTCCTCATCTACTAGGGTACCTCTACACTGTCAGGTCAAGCACCCCATCGATCTGACCCCTAGTGCATCGCTGCCCAATGGGCCAGTCTATCGCCACTCTATGTTAGAGAATGAGGAGATCAAGCAATAGATCCAAGAATTTCTCCACAAGGGGCACATCTATCCCAACTCATCACCTTGCGGGATCCCAATCACACTGTTACAGAAGGAAGATGGAACCTGGTGAATTTGCATTGATTACCGAGCCCTGAATAAAATCATAGTCATAAACTGGTACCCAATTCCTCGAATCGACAACCTCCTTGATCAACTCACAGGGGTCAAATACTTCAGTAAGATTGATCTGAAGTCTGGCTACCACCAGGTATTGATAGAACAAACAGATGTATGGAAGACCGCCTTCAAGTCAAAGGAAGGCCTTTTTGAATGGTTGGTCATGCCCTTTGGTTTGACAAATTCTCCAACTAATTTCATGACGATGATGGACGATATCCAATGATCATTCACCAATAATTTTGTAGTGGTGTATCTGGATGACATTCTCATTTACAACAAGTCTTGGGTAGAACACTTGGAGCATAGTCAACAGGTTCTGCACACCCTGCAATAGCACAAGCTATACGCCAACTTGGAAAAATGCTCCTTCGGCATGGACAAGGTCCATTACCAAGGCTACATTGTTGATCAGCATGGTGTAGATGTGGATCCAACCAAGATCCAAGTCATCTGTGAATGGATAGCCCCAACTACACTCACTGATATTTAGAGCTTCTTGGACCTTGCCAATTTCTACCACAGGTTCATGTTGGGATTCTCCCATATTGCATGGGCCCTTATCTAAATAACCAGTGGTGGTAGTAAGGAAAAATTTGCGTAGGTCTGGTCCCAAAAATAAACGTTTGAGGATTTGAAGCAATGCTTGTGCTCAACCCCAATAATCTCACTACCAGACCTACAATGACCCTTTGATATCGAGAAAGATGCTTCAAACTATGCTGTGGGCGCCGTTCTCACTCAGCACGGCCACTCCATGGCCTATCACAGTGAGAGATTATTAGATGTTTTCCATAAGTACGCTACTTACGACAAAGAAATGTAATCCATTGTGCAAGCCTACCGCTTGTGGAGAAATTACATTCTTGGGAAGGAGATAGTCATCCACATTGATCATAAGTCACCGCAGTTCATGCAGACACAAGGAAAATTATAGAATGACCACCATTAAAAGTGGTCTACATACTTACAACATTTCCACCTCAACATCAAGTATAAAAAATGAAGCACCAACTGCGTCGCTGATTGCCTCAGTAGACCTCTAGTCACGACACTCACCACGATGCTAGACTCTTATGGCCATGAGACCTATGGATGGCCCCAACTCTATGGGATAGACCTAGACTTCACCACCACCTACCAAATGTTGGGTGCAAACACAGTTGTTGATAGTTTCCATCTTCAATATGGGTTGTTGTGTCGTCTGGGCCATATCTGCATTCCATCAAGCGAGCAAGCGAAACTGATCTAGGAAGCCCACTATAGTTGGGTGGCAAGACACTTCGACATCGAAAAGACAGTGGGGATGCTACAAAAACATTTCTATTGGACGAAACTTCAACAAGAGTTCGACAAGTATATCCGGTCCTGCACTGCTTACGCTATTGCCAAACCGAACACTAAGAAACATGGCCTGTACACCCCTCTTTCTACTCCTGACAGGCCATGGGAATACATCTCAGTGGACTACATGTCGGGCCTGGAATCCACCAAGCGAGAAAATGACTCTGGTTTTGTGGTTGTTGATCGCTTTTCTAAGATGGCGATTCTGGTTGCCTACAAGAAGAGCATCATAGCAGAAGCCACTACCAAGTTCTTCTTTGAATGAGTCTGGGTACATTTTGGAATCCCACAAAACATTGTTTCAGATCGGGACAATCGATTTCTCAGCACATTCTGGTCGAGCCTCTGGTCACTGCTGGACACCAAGCTCACCAAATATACAACCTTCCACCCCTAGACAGATGGCCAAAATGAGGTCGTAAATCGAATGATCGTGCATATCCTGCGTATGTATAATTCCAAGCACCCTCGCACATGGGATGAGATTCTTCCCTATGTCCAACATAGCTACAACTGAGGCCTGCATAGTTGATCTGGCCACAACCCCTTTCAGGTGCGGTTGGGATTCCAACCATTTGGTCCTATAGATGTTGCACTTCCCCTTGCAGTCACCTCAAACGATGCATCTTCTGCTCCAACTGAAGCTGACAAAGCCACCCAGTTCATTGAGTGGATCCAACACATCCGCCAATAGGTTCAGGATATCTTATAGAAGTCCAATGACAAGTACAAGCAGCGCCATGATCAACATCGGGTTCCACATAAGTTTCAGGTGGATGACAAAGTTTGGTTGCACTTGCAAAAAGAACGCTTTACAGGATCCCATAGAAAGATTTTCCCACTCCATTATGGGTTGTACACCATCACCAAGGCTATGGGGGATAATTCTTTTGAGGTCAACATTCCTCCTTTCCTTGGCCTGCACCCAGTGTTCAACGTGGACCTCCTTTGGCCTTATTTCCCACCATTATTAGACACCTCAGACGTAGTTGAACACCTGACACCAATAGAGCTCAACCCCGACTACATACAATAGGAATCCAGTGATCATATTGTGGACACACAAATCAAGGGCACTTGAAAACAAAGGATCCAAATTTATCGAGTCGTCAAAGCAGGGCAGCTCCTGCACCAAATCAAGTGGCTCACCCGAGGCCAAATTCACCAAAAAATTCCTCATCTTATGGGGGAACTCAACGCAATGGAGACCATTGTTTCCTAAGGAGGGAGGATTGATCTAGGTGGATATCGATGACCACCCACCTTTTCCAGCTGGCTCAAAATGACTTTGTGGCAATTTTGGTAATTTACTATTTTTTGCATTTTTTTGGGTCCTAAACTTCTAAAGTCATTTTGAGGCCCTAAATGACATTTTTTTGGGTATGTAGCTGTCGAAAGATATCAACATGAAATTTTGGCCAACAATTGTATTCCTTAGATAGATATTTCCAAAGGGCTATCGTACACCTCAAACAGAGATCGTATCCAAAAGTTATGACCCAAGGAAGTTGATGTACTGACTTACCCAAACGAGGCCCACATGACTTTTGTCGCTTCATCTCCTAGGGTTAGGTTTTTGGATGTCTAGGTTTTTTGAAACTCCTATTTATTGTAAAAATGCCTTCAAAGCCTCATTGTAATTATATTCTTGCAAGTGAGCACAACAATCACATCTCTTCTCAGAGATAAGCCTCCACCATACCAACAAGCTAGTTTTCCGCTGCATTTTATAGTTTTAGCTTATTTCCTTATTGAATAGAAAACCAATTTTATTGTATCTCTGTTATTCTGTGTTAATCATCTGTTAATAATCTGTAGTAATTTCGTTCTACTCATAAAATCAAGATCAGTGGTATCATAGCGATCTGCTCCTTGTCGTCTTAATGCATGTCCCCAACGAGATTAGAGTACAAATAATTGGGTCTTGAGATTGTTTCTCTTGACGACCAAAAATATCACATGCCCAAGCGACCTCTCATGGCAGGAGAAAAGAAAGATGATTGCACAAGAGATCCTTTCAAAATATTTCTTGAGGAATCCCTCACACAATAGAGGAACAAGATGATGGATAGTTTCATGCAAATCCTTTGGCGACTACCAACAGGTGACGTATCTTCTTTGGGTGGAGGCACTGCCCCCTTCAAGGTACAAAAACAAATTGATATTCTTGTATTTGAAGGTTAGATAGACGCAGATGGTGTAGACAAGTGGTTTAATCTACTAGAAGGTTATTTTTCTATCCATAACTTTTTGAATAGAGAAAAGATTACTTTTGCACTCCTCAAAGTCATTCCCCATGTCAAAGATTGGTGGGAAACTTTCTGCGAGCAAAAGGAAACAGAGGAACCCTGGTTATTTACAGTCACGACCACCTATGAATCCTTCAGGGATGTTATTAAGGAACAATACTACCCTGTTGGAATTTATGATGACTTGTATACCAAATGGACCACACTGTTGCAAGAAAGAGACCAAGAAGTGCCAGAGTTCACAAATATCTTCCATACCTTGTGCACCAAGTTGGGTATCTAAGATTCAGAGCGACATCTGGTTCTCAAGTATCGTGGTGCTCTGCATAGATACATCCAAACTGAAATGGAATTTATGGACATATCGTCCTTAAGCACGACCTACCGATATGCCGTCAAAATCTAGTAGAAGCTCAAACAAAAGATGCAACAATTTGGGCCCGGGAACCCCTCACAACAAAATCCAGGGAAGGGAGGACCCAACCCATAGAACAAAGGACAGAGAAAAGATGGACAATATCATGAAAACCAGTCCAAGCCGCAAGAAAAAAAGGACACCGAAAAGACAAAGAAAGATACCGGGAAGTGATGTGACTTCTATAAGATCCCTTGGCATAACACTACTGACTGCCACTCAAAGAAGTCACTAGTGGTGGAAGTGAAAACCTCTGAATCAGATATGGGTTCTGACTCTGAGTCGGAACCAGAAAGGGGAAGACAGATCATTGATGCGAAACCTAGTGCCACCGTTTCTACCACCAAGCTCCATCCCGATGAATCAGATGAGACATAAGAAGGAGAGCAACTCTTCCATTCATAGATGTGGGTAAAAGGCACCCCGCTGCACTTCATATTTGATAGTGATATCCAAAAGAACCTCATATCAGCAGAGGTTGCCAAGCGGTTGGCCCTACCGACAACACCGCACCCAAAAACCTACACCATTGGATGGCTCCGTCAAGGAAGCGATCTCCGCATCATCCAATAGTCTCGACTGTCATACGACATCAAGCCCTTCAAAGACGAGGTATTGTGTGATGTTTCTCCTCTCGAAGTTTGTGATGTTCTTTTGGGCCAAACTTATTTATGGAAACGTCATGCTGTATATGAGTCTAGGCCTCGTAGTGTTATTATTACTTTTAACATGAAATTTTACAGGATACCCGAGGCAATCCCATCTAGTGCCATTTCCTTGATCTCTTCCAAGCAATGCATGAAGGTCATCTCTCAGAAGGGGAAGTTTGTCTTCTTTGTGATTCGCTCTCAGAATGAGAGAAATATCATAGCCACATAGAGGGTCTCTGCATTCGACCTCTCCACATATTAGAAGAAAGTTGATAAGGTCATCGAAGAATACTCGGATATCTTCTTCTCACCTACTGGGGTACCTTTGCACTGTCAGGTCAAGCACCCCATCGATCTGACCTGTGGCACACCGATGTCCAATGGGCTAGTCTATCGTCGCTTTATGTTAGAGAATGAGGATATCAAGAGATAGATCCAAGAACTACTCCACAAGGGGCACATCCGTCCCATCTCATCACCTTGTGGGAGCCCAATCATGCTGGTATAGAAGAAAGATGGAACATGGTGACTTTGCATTCATTACTGGGCCTTGAATAAAATCACAGTCAGAAACTGGTACCCAATTCCCCAAATAGATGATCTCCTTGATCAAATCACGGGGGACAAATACTTCAGTAAGATTGGTCTGAAGTCTGGCTACCACCAGGTCCCGATAGAACAGACAGATGTATGGAAGACCACCTTCAAGTCAAAGGAAGGCCTTTTTGAATGGTTGGTCATGCCCTTTGGTTTGACAAATGCTCCAACCACTTTCATGAGGATGATGGATGATATCCTATGACCATTCACCAATACTTTTGTAGTGGTGTATCTTGATGACATTCTCATTTATAGAAAGTCTTGGGTAGAACACTTGCAACATAGTCAACAGGTTCTACACACTCTGCGGTAGCACAAGCTATAAGCCAACTTGGAAAAATGCTCCTTAGGCATGGACAGGGTCCATTACCTAGGCTACATTATTGATAAGCATGGCATACATGTGGATCCAGCCAAGATCCAAGTCATCCATGACTGGCCAGCCCCAACCACACTCACTGAGCTTCGAAGCTTCTTAGGCCTTGCCAATTTCTATTGCAGGTTTGCGTTTGGATTCTCCCACATTGCATGGGCCCTCAGCCAAATAACCATGGGTGATGATAAGGAAAAATTTGCGTGGGGCCACGTCCCAACAACAAGCGTTCGATGATTTGAAGCAACACTTGTTCTCAGCCCCAGTGCTTTCACTACCAGACCTGCAACAACCCTTTGAGATCAAGACAGATGCTTTAGACTATGCTATGGGCACCGTTCTCACTCAGCACGGCCACTCTGTGGCTTATCATAGTGAGACACTATCAGATGTTGTACGTAAGTACCCTACTTACGACAAAGAAATGTACTCCATTGTGCAAGCCTGCTTCTAGTGGAGACATTACAATATTGGGAAGGAGACCATCATACACACTGATCATAAGCCACTGTAGTTCATGTCGACACAAGGAAAATTGCAGAATGATCTCCATCAAAAGTGGTCCACATACTTACAACAATTCCACCTCAACATCAAGTATAAAACAAGAATCACCAACCGCGTCACCGATTTCCTCAATAGACCACTAGTCGTGGAACTCACCATGGTGCCAAACTCTTGTAGCCATGAGACCTCTATATGGCCCCAACTCTATGAGACAGACATAGACTTCGCCACCACCTACCAAATGTTGGGTGCAAATGCAATTGTTGATAATTTCCATCTTCAGGATGGGTTGTTGTGTCATCTAGGACATATCTTCTTTCCATCAAGCGAGTGACCGAAGATGATCTGGGAAGTCCACTACAGTTGGGTAGCAGGACACTTCGATGTTGAAAAGACAGTGGCGATGCTACATAAAGATTTCTACTGGATGAAACTTCGACAGGAGTTTGACAAGTATATCAGGTCATGCACTACCTATGCCTTTTCCAAACCGACCACTAAGAAATAGGGCCTGTACACCCCTCTTCCTACTCCTGATAGGCCATGGGAATCCATCTCAATGGACTACATGTCAGGCCTCCCGTCAAACAAGTGGGCAAATGACTGTGTTTTTGTGGTTTTTGATCGCCTTTCTAAGATGGCGATTCTAGTTGCCTACAAGAAGAGAATCACAGTAGAAGCCATTGCCAAGCTTTTCTTTGAACGAGTCTAGGTACATTTTGGAATCCCACAAACCATTGTCTCATATCAGGACAGTTTATTTCTCAACACATTTTAGTCGAGCCTTTGGTCACTGTTGGACACCAAGCTCACCAAATCCACGACCTTCCACCACCAGACAAATGGCCAAATCGAGGTCGTAAATCGAATGATCGTGCATATCCCACACATGTATAATTCCAAGAAAACTTACACATGGGATGAGAGTCTTCCCTATGTCCAACATAGCTACAACCGAGCTCTACATAGCTCAACTGATCACAGCCCTTTTTAGGTGGCGTTGGGATTCCAACCATTGGTTCCTATAGATGTTTCACTTCCCCTTGGGGTCACCTCGGTTGACACATCTCCTGCTCCAACTGAAGCTGACAAAGCCACCCGATTCATTGAGAAGATCTAGCACATCTACCAATAGGTTCAGGATATCCTACAGAAGTCCAATGACAAGTACACGCAGCGCCATGATCAACATCGGGTGCCACATAAGTTTCAGGTGGGCAAGAATTTTTGGTTGCACTTGCAGAAGGAACGCCTTACAGGACCCCATTGGTAGCTTCGCCCACTCTATTATGGGTTGTGAACGATCACCAAGTTTGCGGGGGATAATTATTTTGAGCTCAACATTCCTCCTTTCCTTGGCCTGCACCCAATGTTCAACGTGGACCAACTTTGGCCTTATTTCCCACCATTATTGGACACCTCAGACGTAGAAGAACAACTAACACCAACAGAGCTCAAACCTGAATACATACAACATGCATCCAGTGATCAGATTGTGGAAACATAGATCAAGGGCACTCGACAACAAAGGATCCAACTTTATCAATTCGTCAAAGCAGGGAAGCTCCTGTACCAAGGCAAGTGGCTCACCCGGGGCCAAATTCAGCAGAAATTTCCTCATCTGATGGGGGAACTCAACACAATGGAGACCATTTCTTCTTAAGGAGAAAGGATTGATCCAGGTGGATATCGGTGGCCACCCACCTTTTCCAGCTGGCTCAAAATAACTTTCTGGCAATTTTGGTAATTTACTATTTTTATCAGTTTTTCGGGTCGTGATCTTTCAGAGTCGTTTTGAGGCCCTAAAGGATGTTTTTTTGGGTATGTAGTTGTCGAAAAATTTCATCATGAATTTTTCATCAATAATTATATTCCTTGGATATATCTTTCCAACGGGATATTGTACGCCTAAAATAGGGATCGTATGCAAAAGATACGACCTCGGGAAGTTGATGTACTGACTTACCCAAACGGGGCCCACATGACTTTTGGCACTTCATCTCCTAGGGTTAGGTTTTTGGATGTCTAGGGTTTTTGACACTCATGTTTATTTTGAAAATTCATTCAGAGCCTCATTGTAATTATATTCTTACGAATGAGCGCAACCGTCACATCTCTTCTCATAGATAAGCCACCACCATTCTAGCAAGCTTGTTTTCTGCTACATTTTACAGTTTCAACTTATTTCCTTATTGAATAGAAAACCAATTTTACTATATCTCTGATATTCTGTGTTAAGCATCTGTTTAAAATCTGTGCTCATTTCATTCTTCTCATAAAATCCGGATCAGTGGTATTAGAGTGGTCTACTCCTTGTCGTCTTAATGCATGTCTCCAGCGAGGTCAGAGTACAAAGAATTAGGTCTCGAACTTGTTTCTCTTGAGGACCAAAGCTCTTGCATGCCCAAGAGACCTCTCATGACAGGAGAAAATAAATATGGCGGGATAGGAGATCCTTTCAAAATGTTGCTTGAGGAAGCCCTTAGGCAATAGAGGAACAAGATGATGGATAGTTCCACGCAAATCCTTCGATGACTACCAACAAGCAACACATCTTCTTCGAGTGGGGGGGCTGTCCCCTTTAAGGTACAAATAAACTTCGATATTCTTGTATATGAAGTTCATATAGACACAACTGGTGTAGACAAGTGGTTGAATCTACTAGAAGGGTATTTTTCTGTCCATAACTTTTCGAATAGAGAAAAGATTACTTTTGCGCTCCTCAAAGTCGGTCCCCATGTCAAAGATTGGTGGGAAACTTTCTATGAGAAAAAGGAAACATAGGAACCCTCATTATTTACAGTCACGACCACTTGGGAATCCTTCAGGGATGCTATTAAGGAACAATACTACCCTGTTGGAAGTTATGATGACTTGTATACCAAATGGACCACATTGCGGCAAGAAAGAGACCAAGTAGTGCTAGAATTCACAAATATATTCCATACCTTGCGCACCAAGTTGGGTATCAAAGATTCAGAGCGACATATGGTGCTCAAGTATCATGGTGCTCTACATATATAGATCCACACTAAAATGGAATTTCTGGAAATCTCATCCTTGGGTGCGGCCTACTGATATGCCGTCAAAATTGAGCAGAAGCTCAAACAAAAGACGCGACAATTTGGGCCTGGGAACCCCGCACAGCAAAAGCTAAGGAAGGGTAGCCCCAACCCACAGAAAAAAGGACAGAGAAAATATGGACAGTATCAGGACAACCAGTCCAAGCCAAAAGCAAAAAAGGACACCGAAAATACAAAGAAAGATACCGGGAAGTAGTGCGACTTCCATAAGAGCACTTGGCATAACACTGCTGACTGTCGCGCAAAGAAGTTGCTGGTGGCTGAAGTGAAATCCTTCGAAACAGATGGGGGTTCTTACTCTGATTTAGAACCAGAAAGGGGAAGACAGATCATTGATGCTAAACTCAGTGCCACTGTTGCTACCACCAAGCTCCAGCCTGAAGAACCAGACGAGCCATAAGAAGGAGAGCACCTCTTCCATTCACAGATGTGGGTAAAAGGCACCCTGTTGCACGTCATCGTTAATAACATTAGACAAAAGAACCTCATCTTAGAAGAGGTTGTCAAGCAGCTAGCCTTGCTGACAACATCACACCCACAACCCTCCACCATTGGATGGATCCACCAAGGAAGCGATCTCCACGTCATCCAACAGTGTCGATTGTCGTACGACATCAAGCCCTTAAAAGATGAGGTATTGTGTGATGTTGCTCCTC
This sequence comes from Picea engelmannii, assembly GCA_009831015.1. NCBI lineage: Eukaryota > Viridiplantae > Streptophyta > Pinopsida > Pinales > Pinaceae > Picea > Picea engelmannii. Next base: position 548,765 of record ML788592.1, on the reverse strand, counting down.
TCGAAGTTTGTGATGTTATTTTGGGCCAACTTTATTTATGAAAATGTTATGTTGTATATGAGTCTAGGCCTCGTAGTGTTATTATTACTTTGAACAATAAATTGTACATGATACTCGAGGCAGTCCCACCTAGTGCTATTTCCTTGATCTCTTCCAAGCAATGCAGGAAGGTCATCTCTCAGACGCGGAAGTTTGTCTTCTTTGTGATTCTCTCTCGGAATGAGCTAAAGATCACAACCACATCTAGGTTCTCTGTGGCCGACCTCTCTATATAGTAGAAGCAAGTAGATAAGGTCATTGAAGAATACTTAGATATCTTCTCCTCACCTACCGAGGTACCTTTGCACTGTCAAGTCAAGCACCCCATCGATCTGACCGCCGGGGCACCACTACCCAATGAGCCAGTCTATCTCCACTCTATGTTAGAGAATGAGGAGATCAAGCGACATATCCAAGAACTACTCCACAAGGGGCACATCCATCCCAACTCATCACCTTGTGGGAGGCCAATCGTGTTGGTACAAAAGAAAGATGGAACCTGGCGATTCTGCATTCATTACCGAGCCCTAAATAAAATCATAGTCAGAAAATGGTACCCAATTCCCGTAATCGACGACCTCCTTGATCAACTCATGGGGGCCAAATACTTCAGTAAGATTGATCTGAAGTTTGGATACCACCAGGTACCGATAGAATAGGCAGATGTATGGAAGACCACCTTCAAGTCAAAGGAAGGCCTTTTTGAATGGTTGTTCATGCCCTTTGGTTTGAAAAATGCTCCAGCCACTTTCATGAGGATGATGGATGGTATCCTAGGACCATTCACCAATACTTTTGTAGTGGTGTATATGGATGACATTCTCATTTACAAAAAGCCTTGGGAAGAACACTTGCAGCATATTGAGCAGGTTTTGCACACCCTGCAACAGCACAAGCTACGCCAACTTGGAAAAATGATCCTTCAACATGGACAGGGTCCATTACTTGGGCTATATTGTTTATCAACATGGCTTACATGTGGATCCAACCAAAATCCAAGTCATCCATGACTGTCTATCCCCAACCACACTCATTGAGCTTCGAAGCTTCTTAGGCCTTTCCAATTTCTACCATAGGTTCATGTTGGGATTCTCCCATATTGCATGGGCCCTCAGCCAAATAACCAGGGGTGGTGATAAGGAAAAATTTGCATGGGGATGGTCCCAACAAAATGCGTTCGATGATTTGAATTAGCGCTTGTGCTTAGCCCTAGTACTTTCACTACTAGACCCGCAACAACCCTTTGAGATCGAGAGAAATGCTTCAGAATATGCTGTGGGCGTCGTTCTCACTCAGCATGGCCACCCCATGACCTATAATAGTGAGACACTATCAGATGATGTACGTAAGTACCCTACTTACGACAAAGAAATGTACTCCATTGTGCAAGCCTACCACTAGTGGAGACATTACATTCTTGGGAAGGAGACATTCATCCACACTAATCATAAGCCACTGCAGTTCATGCAGACATAATGCAAATTACAGAATGAATGCCATCAAAAGTGGTCCACATACTTACAACAATTCCACCTCAACATCAAGTATAAAATAGGAAGCACCAATTGCATCGATGATTTTCTCAGTAGACCGCCAGTCGTGACACTCACCATGGTGATAGACTCTTGCGGCCATGAGACCTCTGGATGGCCCCAATTCTACGAGACAGACCCAAACTTTGCCACCACCTACCAAATGTTCGGTGAAAACACAGTTGTCGATAATTTCCATCTTTAGGATGGGTTGTTGTGTCGTCTAGGCCATATTTGCATTCCATCAAGTGAGCGAGCAAAGATGATCTAGGAATCCCACTAAAGTCGGGTGGTAGGACAGTTGGGATTCAAAAAGATAGTGGAAATTCTATAGAAACATTTATATTGGATGAAACTTCAACAGGAGGTCGACAAGTATATCAGGTCCTGCACTATCTACGCTATTGCCAAACTGACCACTAAGAAATAGGGCCTGTACACCCATCTTCCTACTCCTGAAAGGCCATGGGAATCCATCTCAATGGACTCCATGTCAGGTCTCCTGTCCACCAAGCAGGTAAATGACTGTGTTTTTGTGGTTGTTGATCTCTTTTCTAAGATGGTGACTCTGGTTGCCTGCAAGAAGAGAATCACAACAAAAGACACTTCCAAGATGTTCTTTGAACGAGTCTGAGTACATTTTGGAATCCCACAAACCATTGTCTCAGATTGGGATAGTCGATTTATCATCACATTCTGGTCGATCCTCTAGTCACTGCTGGACACCAATCTCACCAAATCCATGGCCTTCCACCCCCAGAAAGATGGCCAAACCGAGGTCGTAAATCAAATGATCATGCATATCTTGTGCATGTATAATTCCAAGAACCTTCACACATGGGATGAGAGTCTTCCCTATGTCTAGCATAGCTACAACTGAGCCCTGCATAGCTCAACCGACCACAACCCCTTTCAGGTGGGGTTGGGATTCCAACCATTGGGTCCTATAGATGTTGCACATCCCCTTGCAGTCAGCTCGACCGACGCATCTCCTGCTCCAACTGAAGCTGACAAAGCCACCTAGTTCATTGAGTGGATCCAGCACATCCAGCAACAGGTTCAGTATATCCTACATAATTCCAATGACAAGTACAAGCAGTGCCATGATCAACATCGGGTGCCACATAAGTTTTAGGCGGGCGACAAAGTTTGGTTGCACTTGCAGAAAGAACGCCTTACAGGACCCCATAGGAAGCTTCACCCACTCCGTTATGGGCTTTACATCATTACCAAGGTTGTGGGGGATAATTATTTTGAGCTCAACATTCCTCCTTTCCATGGCTTGTACCCAGTGTTCAACTTGGACCTCCTTTGACCTTATTTCCCACCATTATTGGACACCTCAGACGTAGAAGAACACATGACACCAATAGAGATCAACCTCGACTGTATACAATAAGAATACAATGATCATAATGTGGACACACAGATCAAGGGAACTCGACAACAAAGGATCCAACTTTATCGAGTCGTCAAAGTAGGGTAACTCCTGCACCAAGGCAAGTGGCTCACCCGGGGCCAAATTCAGTAGAAATTTCCTCATCTGATGGGGGAACTCAACACAATGGAGACAAGTGCTTCCTAATGAGGGAGGATTGATCCAGGTGGATATTGGTGGCCATCGACCTTTTCCAGCTGGCTCAAAACAACTTTCTGGAAATTGTGGTAATTTACTATTTTTAGCATTTTTTCGGGTCCTGAACTTCTGGAGCCATTTTGAGGCCCTAAATGACGTTTTTTTGGGTATGGAGCTTTCAGTAAATTCCAACATGAAATTTTCATCAATTGTTGTATTCCTAGGATAGGTATTCCCAACGGGCTATCGTACGGCTAAAAAATAGATCGTATGCAAAATTTATGACCTCGGGAAGTTGATGTACTGGCTTACCCAAACGGGGCCCACATGACTTTTGGTGCTTCATCTCCTAGGGTTAGATTTTTGGATGTCTAGAATTTTTGACACTCTTTTTTATTGTAAAAAGGACTTCAGAGCCTCATTGTAATTATCTTCTTGCAAATGAGTGCAGTCGTCACATCTCTTCTCAGAGATAAGACACCATCATTCCAGCAAGCTTGTTTTCTGCTGTATTTTAGAGTTTCAGATTATTTCCTTATTGAATAGAAAACCATTTTCACTGTATCTCTGTTATTCTATGCTAAGCATCTATTAATAATCTATATTCATTTTTTTCTTCTCATAAAATCCAGATCAAATAAGAAGCCTTTGCTCCTTTATTACTAGTCTCTCCTACCTGGTGAACTGTCACCCTGTCTTACAAGGCTATTGGTGATATGGATTATGTGTCCACCATGTTGTCTCGAAAGTTTCTCACCTGTTGTTGGTGGTCGACTCCAGTCTCTCTGTGTTGGTTCCACATAGAGAACCCTTGATTATTCAAAGTCCGTTTTTAATAAATGGAGCCAGTTATATCATGTCGGGTATATTGTTGACTGTTGTGAGTTGGTGGAGTATCGTCGATAGAGGTTGATTATTGGTTCGTCTCTGTTAATAGCATTGGCAGTTGTTTTTATTATTGGTAGATAGTTACTACCTTATTATGATGACAGTTGAATTGATAGCTCGACATGTTTAATTGGTTGATTTTAAAAGTGGATATGGATACACAATCGTTGTCTCTTGTGTTGTAACAATTGGATTGCTAACCCAACATTATTTTATGGTTGATTAAGTCACTGCGATGCTTCTTGTGTTATGCATTGGTTTGTGTGGGTTTCCTACAACATGGTATAAGCTGAAATGATGATTGTTGTTACTGTGTGTTTTAATTGCCAATCATGATTATTTCAATTTAAAATCGTGATAGTTGTGTCTTGGCTATCTACTATGTATGTTTTATGGATATCATGCATCATATCAGAGATGGGCATGGGTTTCATAACAATATGGTCTCATTGCAATTTAAATTGTTAAATTGAACTGAGGAATGGAATAGGGAAAGATTTTAAAGGAACTTGTGTTTGTGTTTTATTTGAAGGATTAATTTATGACAATGGTAGATATTTTGATGCTGAACAGAGTGGAAACAAATGATTATGTGTTAATTTGAAATTTGTTTTAAATATAATGGGACAAATGAGAGGGAGCATAATTCTAATACATGTTGTTTTGGAAGGCATATTATTTTGAGTATGATGGCATTGTGTAATAGAAAGTTTTAAGGATTTAAATGTGAACAATGAGCATGTTTAACACACAAAAATGGTTAAATTATACACACAATAATTGTTAATTGATCACAATAATTGGTTAGTGTTGGATTGTTGCATTAAATATAGAATGGTCTTATGGATTACTTAATTAATTTTATGCATAGTATCTGCTTTTTTTTCCCTACCATTGTTTCACTTTTTGTTAAATGCAATCCCCTCACCTCTCCATATTCATTACTCACTCCATGTTCCTAAAATTTAATTACAGTTAAGAGGAGATCTGTATTGTAACAATTTAAGATCACAGGGATGGATTACAATGATATGTTCTTTGGTTTACATTTCAGTTGATTGTTTGTTGTCTGTGAGCAGTAACCATTTTCTTTTTCCCCTCATTTTAACATTTTTCGCTCAATACAAACCCCTCGCATATCCGAGAACCTTTGTTCACCCCCTGCTCATTGACAACAGTTAAATAATTTGTATGGATTGGATTGCATGAGTCTGATATGTTGCTGAGCAAAAATTTGTTTCATATTTTTAAAAGAGTTGTCATTTATGGTTGTTAAAGAAACTATTTGCTAATCAATCATGCATACATGAATGATATTTTTCAGCCAAGGTAGCCATGGATGTGCTAACCAAGGAAGAGGTAATTGGAATAGGGGCCCTAGAAGGCCAAGATTCTCCATTCACATTGATGCTGACTTGCAAGAGTTAAGGAAACTATTTCAAGCTGGGTTTTTTAATTGGATTGGGCAAGGAGTGACCCAACCTAGGCCTGAAAGGCCTCCCCTCCAAGCCCCATAGTTCCCTGGTATCCTTGTGCCCCCTCATGTCTCATTGCAACCTGAGGTTCCCGAAAAATGATGAATGGCAAGAGATTGTCCACCTGATAGTCTCCCAACATCGTGGTTGACCCAATTTGTATTTACCTACTTCCCCCTCCTATCAATCAAATTGTCCAAGATGCCCCTGCCCACTAACTAGTTTAGTCTTCCCATGCTAGAAAAAGATGGAAAACCGAGGTCCACCATGCCCTTGACAAAGGAAAAGCCACTTCTTCCCCTTCCTCACCCTCCAATGGCTCTAATAAATCAGTGTCCTCGTGGATGCATTTGAGGGATGATTGCTCTCATGTGATCAACATGATTAGGCTTGAAGGCTCAGCACATCCAAAGGCAAATTCAGAGAGATCAAAAGGTGACAAAAACAACAAAGGAAGAATTGCATCTCAGAGTGGGAAATATGGATTTTAAGTTTTTATTTATTTATTTATTGTTGAGATAAATTGACTTCAGAACTTTTGGACATAATACTATTTTTGGATATATAAGTAATATATTTTGGAAATAATTGCAAATATCATTGAGATAAATTTCCAAATTGAATGTGATGATGGGAGTCACAAGGAGGGATGTTTTGTTTAATTAACTAGTTGTGTTAAGATTGTTAAAAGATAAAGAGAGTCACAAGGGGTCCCACCTACTAGTTATTATTTATTTAAAAACCCTTATTATGATTTATTACTTTTCCCCCTAACTAAAAGTTGGTTGAGTTTTAGTTAACTTAACTAATGAAGTAGTTCAACTAGTTCAACCAATTCTAAATTGCTGTAAAAACAAAAGGCAAGGGAGGAACAAGAGGAGAATAGAAGGAGAAGCATACTAAGGTTTGCTCTTGAGTTTTGTTGAGATAAATTAGTTTTCATTCATTCCTTAATTCATTAGAATCCTAATGTTATTTTATGATAGCATGGTCTTATTGTAGACAACAATATTTAGGGCTGAATTGCAACATTCAAACACTTGTTTTTCAGAGGTGTTGATCTATCTTCGATAGTCTTTGTAGACTTGTTTGTTTGTGAATTAGTTTTCATGATTGACAAAGGCTATTGTGGAGAGTCTAGTGGGAAGCAATTTGTGGCAATCTGATCCATCTTTTCAAGTTCAGTTTTTGATTTTATGTCAGAAGTCCTTTTGTATGTTTCATCGAGGACGTCTAAGTTTGGCTTTGGTCCAAAACTTCCTCAGGAAATTTTGTAAAATGAACGATTATCTGATGAATTGGAATGAAAGAAATAATTTATTTATGTCTCATATGTGTTGATTATTGACTTGGTGTCTTTTTTTTTTTTTTGACAGAAGCGGTTAGAGTTTTATATTAAAAAACAGTGGGGAAACCACTGCGTTCGTTACATCTGAAAGATTCCTGGTAATTCAGAGGGACAAACCTAAGTGAACTAAAACAGAAATAACTTGTGAGCTTGGAAAACCGTACTATTTCAGTGACCCGGTTCGACTGCGGGTCATTACATCCTTTCTGACTTGAAAGTTTTTTTTTTCTTTTTGGCACTGTCTGCCATTCTTTGCTTTGATGAGAATGGCTTTCCTTTGGTCATGGAGGGCCTTCTTCATCAGTTAAGTCAGGGCCTTCTTCATCTGCTAAGTCGACCCAACTTGAGACCTGGTGTTCAGGCTGAGAAATGCCTGGCATTGTGGTTGGGTCAGTTTCTGCCTGGGTCTTCCCCTTGGGATTTTTAGGGGAAGGAGGTTTTTTCTCTTGAACAGAGGTGACTTGCTCCGTTTTCTGTGGTACAATCTTTGTATCTTCCTCGCTTGTGGTATCATTAGCCAGTTCTATGCTTTGATGCTCAGGAAGAGCTCCTACCCACCATGTGGATTTGCGTTGATTCTTTGAGTTTCTATTTTTCTCAGGGATTTTCTGACAATTGCTGGCTAAGTGCCCTATTTCAAAACAACTTTTGCACCTAAACTGAAGATTCTCATAGTCGAGCTTCTGCGTCCAAGAATAGTTCATCCCTTGAAGAGTGATTTGCGTTGGGAATCCTTTACTGAAATCCATCTCTACACAGATCCGTGCATAGGTAGTGAAGCCACATTTGGTTTCCGGACTGCTACTATGAAACTTGCCAAGAGCATTTCTGATATGGCTAAGAGAAGAATCACCTCAAAAAAGAATAGGTAGACCAGGGAGCCTTACCCACACGGGGGCCGTAGGGATGGAAGTTGAGGAGGGGTCGAAAGAAGGGGTCCAGAGCTGCAGAGACAGACCTGACCTGCCCCAGAACCAGGGCCCAGAACTGAAGATCAAATCTATATCCTTAGTAGAGGCAAAAATCACTACGAAGAAACATTTAACACAGGGGTGAACATGAGCTTCGTCTTCAAGGAGGGGAGTCCATTCTGAAGCAATCCAAGAATGAAGATCCACCAGGCGAGGCCAGAAGCCGTTGAACCTACAAAATAGAGCATTAGATCTAAAAAAACCTTCGCGGACCACTGCTTCCTGAGGTACAGGGATCACTGGATCCAGAGCTTCACGGACCACAGGAGAAAAGCCAGAAGAGCGGCCTTGGACCGCGTCTTTGAAGGAGGTCGAAACTGGTATAGACGGAGCAGCAGAGGACGCGGCTGTCGCTGCTACTGGTGGAGGCGGCTAAGCAAAGGAGGGAGGAGCTCCAGATGAGGATCCAGAGGGGTCGCCCGGGCGTCGAACAGAGGAATGTCTGGGGGGTGAGCTCGGGTGAGGGCCGAGCTCTCGCGAAGAAGCACGCAGAGCTGCGGAGGAGGTCGCCGCCATCTCCTGTAGGGTTTTTTTTTAAAGGGAATTGTTCTTGACTTGGTGTCTTTACTTCTATCTCTCTATTTATTTCAACATCTGATATGTTCATAAAATTACATAAAAAATGATTTTTTAAGCAAACTTTTAATTATAAAAAAAACAGCCTAAGCACTTGTAAATAATACTTGTGAATTAGAATATCATTTTTGATGGCTATAAACATAGCTTGATATTCCTGTCTATTTTTTTTTAGCGAAGCAGCATATGAAAATGTTTGAGTAAGATCATTTTATATCTTTTCCTCAACATTTATTTGGCGACCATACTGGGGAGATCTTCAATATCTCTCTAGTTATTTTTATTCTTGATTAGCATCAAATACATCTATTTTTCTGATATTGATTCTTTGACTGTTTATTTCTTAATGACTGTGCATGTTGCAAGGAATCCCAATATTGGGCCTGGTCTTTAAGATCAGACCATCATTTCTTTGAATATGTTCAACACCATTTTAGACACTGCCAATACTCATGTTTAGCTTAATCATTCATGGGTAGAAATTGAACGAGATATTACTGCCCAAGAACGTTGGGAAGCTAGACATAGACAACCTAGAAATCAAGGGTAACCTTCTTGTTCCTTCAGTTTTGGCCTTACTTTCATATTCTTAGACTCTCGTGTTTCTAGAAGAAGAAGAGGCTTATCACCTGAAATTAATCGTATTACTGAAATAGGAAGAAGGAACATTGTGTTGTCAACCCAACAAAGTGCCCTAAGGAGAACTTTGTCTGATTCTTCGAGTTCGAACTTCTCTCCCTTACCTATCATCCACAAGATGGCATCTAGTGGTGGCTCTGGTGGCACTAGAAGTGATTCTTCTTCTCAATCTTCAGTTTCATCAGTGATTGGTAGCTTATATAGCCACCATATCCTTGTCCAATCTACCACAAATCCTACCAAAGTCATTAAAAAGTATGGGATTTTTCAGTTTGAAGAAGACGCCACAACCACACCATGGCATGTGTCCTCTCCTCTTAACCTAGTACCTACTACTCATCCACTTCCTAAATTCAAAGAGAATCTCCTTAGGTTATCAGGAAATAACACTGTCAGTACAAATGAACACCTGGTGGCATTTTCTAATGCTTGTCACAATACAGGAGCCAGTGACAATGATACTTGCATGCACTTATTTGTCAATTCCTTGGAAGGGAAGGATCCGACCGATTTCTTTGACCTTCCTCCTAAGATTTTGTCTACTTGGGAGGCGTTAGTTTATTGGTTCAGATCCACCTATGGGAAATCTAAAATCCCAACTAAGCAGTTACAGGAGTACAATAACATCGCCTATAAGGATGGTGAGACCATCAAGTCCTTCAACTTCTGTTTCACTAAGTTATACAATAAAATCCCTGAACTCATTCGATTTCAGAACCAAGCCGCTTTCATGCACTATTACAATGCATTACCTTCCCCCTATCGTCATAAGCTTGAGGAAAAATCCATTGATAATATCAGTTCCGCTCTGCATACTTGTTTAGAGTATGAAGAACATCTTGAAAGAATAGGTCTTCCCTAGGGAGAATCGGTTAGACAGACAGACATGTCTGCCCTCAAACAACTAGTACAATATATGAATAGTCATATGATAGCTTATGAGTGAAAGGGAACTGTCTCCCCTCTCACCCATGGAGCATCATCCTCTTCTGTACCCCCCTTTATAAATCCAATTGAAAATAATTTTCGGTCTAAAGCTATCTTTCCTCAAAGTTGGTGTAACATTTGCAAGGAACACCACGAGGAAGCCACATGTGAGGTAAGAAAGAGTGCCAGATATAAGATCTTTGGTAAAGACCAGAAACTACCATCGATTTCCTAGATTTTGCAGAGTCGGAAGATGTCATGATCATCAATACTAGGAACAAAGCCTATGCTCCCAAAGGCAAATATGATCCTCCCCGCAATTCTTCTAGTCCAAGCTCATCATCATCAGCTTCTACGGTTTAGGTTTCTAAGGTTCCTGACAATCAAGGAAAAAATTCCCCTCCCTCTTCTTCCAAATACAATATCCTAAATTAGTTGGCCAACATCAAAGCAGATGCAACCCTTTTGGACATGGTTGTCGTCCCTAAGCAACAGAGGCATCTGAAACAATTCATGGAAGGAAAAGCTTTCGTTGTATCCAAACTCTTTGAAGAGGTGAATGAAGAGGATTTGTCTGTAAATAAAGTAGGTGTACATAACTTTAGATACCTTGTAAAAAATACCCCTTTTTATATTTCTGTAAAGATTATGGATAAAATCGCCCATTGTTGCCTCATTGATGGTGGTTTGGGCCCAAGTGTGATGTCAAAGATTATTATGGAAGAGATAAGCTTGTCTTGTACAAATGAAAACGCCAGAAGCATGCTCTCCTATAATAGCCTACAAAAAATGACCATAGGTGAGATTAAGTATGTGACCTTAGTTTTGTGCGCACACCCTAAAATAAGGACAACCCTTGGTATTCAAGTAATTTATATGCTAGTAATAAATTACTCAATCATCTTGGGAAGAGATTGGAAATCTTTAACGGGTGGATACCTCTCACTCAATGGAACACATTTATCCACCCCTCAAAATGGTAAAAACATTATAGTCCTTAGTGAGGGAAGGATTTCACCTTACATAGAGAGTGTCCCACAACCTAATGTAAACTATATTGAAGAGGACCTAGGAGTGTATTCCATATTTTCTGAGGAGGATAACATTCCCTTGGAAAAAATTGATTTATATGATGGTATGTGGCACATGCACTTTGATGGTTCATGCTCAAATGAAGGTAATGGAGCTGGCATTGTCTTGATTTCTCTTGTAGGAAAAATTCATAACTTTTCTTATAGGTTGGAGTTTTCTTTCACGAACAATGTCACTGAATTCAAATATTTTTTATTAGGCATTGAAAACGCCTATAATCTTGGTTGTGGTCACCTTTTAGTTTTTGGAGATTCCGAGCTTGTTGTGAACCTTGTACGTAAAATTTACTCCCCTAGTAACAAGTTGATGAAACGATACACCCAAATTGTTTGGGAACTTATCTCTAACATATTATCTTTCAACATCACTCATGTTAAGAGGGAATTTAACTCAATGGCTGATCGGTTAACTATTTTTGTAGCCTCTCCTACTCGACAACTTCTGCCACATAGACCTGATTGTACTTTCCAATCTCTATATTGTCTGGATATCTCTGACAATATATAATCTTGGCAGGTCTTCCCTAATGATGAGATAATTTGTTCTTTCATTAAAAATGAACCTTTTAAGCCCAATGAAATTATATCTATAGAAGATAACAAGATTCCTAAAGGTTTGACTCCTCTAGAGAGTTTGCTTTCATTGAGTGATGTAGGCAATAAAGAGAAACAAAAAGAAGAGGAGTCAAAAAGGAAGGTGGGTAAAACAATCTCCTTGAACATTGGGACACTTGAGTCTCCAAAGGATGTTAAAATAGGTGCCCAATGTTATGATGAAGGGAAAATGAAGTTTTCCAAGCCAGTTGGTGAATTTCAAGATGTTTTTGCTTGGTCTTACGAGGATATTCATGGTTTCAATCTTGGTCTTATACCTTATGATATCCCCATTAAGGAAGGCATGAAAACAGTTAGGAAGAAACAAAGGCCTATTAACCCTACATTGAAGGAAACTATTCAAAGGCAGTTGGAGAATTTCTTGAAGGATGGAATCACCTTTCCGGTCAGAGACCCTGAATGGGTTTCCAAATTGTTACTTGTTCCAAAGTTCACTGATCATATTAGCTTCTACATTAATGTTCATACATTCAATCAGGCTATTATGAAAAATCCCTTCACTCCTCCTAATATGGAAATAATTTTGCAGCAAGTTGTAAGGTCACAGATGAGGCCCTTGAAAGTTTTTTTGGTTACAATCAGATCAAGGAAAAAAGGGCAGATGCTTACAAAACCACTTTTATCACTAATTGGGGTACCATGACTTATGAACGTATTTCTTCTGTCTTACCTAATGCAAGTACCACTTTTAAAGGACATATACAAATAACTCTTGATGAATTTATTAGTATTCTTATTTATCTTGATGATCTCATTGTATACATTAAAAAGGTTGATTATTACCTCGAAGTTTCAAGTGTTATGGTTGGTTCCTTTCAAGATCGCTTTTTTCCTGGGTACTAATCCTTACATTCTAAAATATTTACATGAGCGATTGTTTCCCTACAACACTAACAGTTCACACTTAAAACATTACGTGGAACCAACTTGAAAATTTCTAATGCTGTTTGGATTTTCTATATATTAGTAGTCTAGCTCTGTTTTCATCTTTTTTCACTATCTTTTATTTCTGCTTATAGTAGTTTGATTTCTTCTTTTTGTTTTTAGCAATTTCTTGTTGCGTTTACATTTCTGTCACTTTATTTTTGTTGTTTTAATGTTTGCAATTTTAATTCTACCATGATTTTATTTCTTTTTTGTCTTTTAGTTGATTTTGGTCAAGATTAGGATGTTGGATTAGTTCTACCACAGTGACACTCCTACAAGATATTGTTAGTCGATAACAATCAATCTTACACAGCTGTTATGATGCTCCCCCTGAAAGCACTTGAATTTTCTATCTGCTTTCACTGCTGTCTTTTAAAGAAATTGGTTATCTCCGGCTTCTTCTCTCCATTTCATCATCCATTCGAGATTTTAAAAGAGAAAGTCAATAATTTTTCTCCTTGAAGTAAAGAGAAGATTCTGGTTGAATGATTATGCACACAGTGGTAAACCCCCTCATACTTAACATTTTTCATGAGTTATTCCCAAATTACTGGTCATTTTTCCACTAAATCCACTCACTTCCCCCTGTTGCATAATCTTCCTAGTTATATCTTTTGATCTGTTGTTCTTGGTCTGTGAAACCATGAGTTTCGAGTTCTAAATCTATTGAAAACAAATTCCCTATGGATTCTCCAGTTTTTTGACGATAAAAATTGCAACAAGGATTTCACCCGCAAAGTATTGCTAAATCCTATTATTATAAGCTAACGATATATATAATACTAGTAGGTGGGACCCCCTTGTATATTGGAGGATCAAATCTGGTTCTTATTCTATGTTTATGTTGTTGTTCGACACTACTTACAAAGTTCTACATGATTGATGAAATTTTGGATTTATTTGCGACATAATGGCAGATGGATAATGCATGCTATGTGTGGGTTTTTGTTGCTCTAAGCTCTAAATTTTATATGAATAAATTATACTCACGATTATGGAATTTATATTTAAGCCATGAATTGTCACATGTTGTACCTACACAAGACTCATGTTAGTTATAACATGAAATAAGAGCAAGTGAAAAGAGACCTATGGAAAAATCTAAGGAAGAAACTAAACTATGCTACTATGCTACACTATATGCATTGAAATTAAAGAAATGGTGTTAGTCCCAACTAACCATTGTATTGGCTATATGATTTATTGAGTTATATGAAAGCACATTTGATATGTGTTATGGTATGGTTGGCAATGGTTAAATGTGATATGGGGTGGCACATTTGACAAGTAATGGATATTAGTTTTGATGCATAGATTAATTGAATGGATTAATGGATGGTTGGATGGCGTGTACTAAGTAATTGAATGAGTAAAGAATGGAAGCGGCATGCATTTACTACACGTCACTCCATACCTCTCCCATTGGCCATCACCCTAGCTTGGCTATTGTTCAATTGTTGTTCATTGTGGTTAAGCTCCGATTTTTAGGCGAGAGTAGAACTGCTCGACCAAGCTCACATTTTTAAGGCTATTTGGTTACATGTATGTTTTGTTTTTTCCATCCATGAACTCGCTCTATTTATGAAATAGATGTTGGCTTAGAGATGTATCGGTCTATGTTTTTCTTAAGGCTGGAAACTGTGTGAATTCTGGTGTTTCTCTGGAATGGTTGTTTGTGTGGTTTTCTTTGCAAGTGGAAAATGATGGTTGAAGTCACAGTTTCATTGATTATTCTGAGTGGTATAAGCCATGAAGGCTCTCTGTTTTCTTTATGGGTTTTTGTTGGAGGGTTCATTTGGTCCAGAGTTGTTGGATGTCTCCACACAGCTATTTTCACCATGCCCAGTCGTATTTGTTGTTATGGGGTTGTTGGGTTTGATTTCGAACCACCTTGTGTCACTGCATATTGTTTCACCTGGTTATGGGCTCATTTATGCTATTGGTGTATGTGTAGTTGATTATGATGTCTATTATGCCAAGGGGCTTGCTTTGAGGTTGATTTCTATTTCATGGGTTTGTTTTTTTATCAGCATTGTTCGGGTTGATTGGGGAAAACCACGAGGGTTATGCCCTACATGTTCTCGATGTTATTATGGGCCAATAAGAAGCCTCTGCTCCTCTGTTCATAATCTCTCCTACCTGGTGAAATCTCACCCTGTCTTGCAAGGCTATTGGTGATATGGACTATGTGTCCACCATGTTGTCTCAAAAGTTTCTCACCTACTGTTGGTGGTGTTGGGGTCCTATAATTATAGGCGAGTCGATTCTTCGACTGTTGATTTGGCATCTCTCTCGGTGACGAAGTATGGCTCAGGTGATTCCGCTTTCCTCCTTCCATTCTTGTCACTCAATCCCCTATCATCCTATTACATCCTTCATCCACGCTGCGCCCTCACTCCCTTGTCCTATTGCCCCATCGACTACTTTTCCCACCTTCCATCCCTGCATAAATGGACTTAGGATGAACAAAAGAATAGCAATAAGGTTAGTCTAGGTTAAAATTGATTAATAAATGGCTATTTAATAATTAATTAATCATTAATTAATTATTAATTAATTAATTATTAATTAAGTTGAAGAATCTAGGTTAGTAATTAGTTAATAACTAGGTTATTTTAATTAAATAAAACTATTTAATAAAACAAAATATTAAATAATATACAAAAACATTAAATAGTTAATAAAATATAAACAAAGTAATAAAATGAATAAATAAACAAAAAATATTAAATAACATTTAAAAAATTAAAAAAATAAAACACAACAAAATCTATAATCCTAAGCCCTACCCCCACGTACCCTCATCCCCCTACGTCATCCCCACTCACTCACCCAAACTCCCGCTCATACCCCACCTACCTCA
>ML788592.1:427694-504111 GCA_009831015.1 Picea engelmannii | reverse complement strand
TTAAAATATCATTAGGAAATCAAAGAGGGTTTTAAACATGGTAGGAACCAAGTGAATAAACAATAGTGGCATCTCTAATCCCCAATCAGTATTCTCAACTAACATCGAAGCATCCTTCCTTCGTAACCTACTTTCATCTTCCATCTTATCCTTTCCTCTATTGGAATAAGCTGGAGCACCAACTATATTGACCTAACTCCAGATAGAACCCGTAAGCGGAAGTGTCATACATCTCGACCAAGCTTTCCCAACATGCAACTAGTAGTCACTATCACATGTCTAGGGGAGCATGACTTCACACAACCCTCCCATGACTCTAGGTTTCAGAGGATAAATGTTGGGCAATACCTCCACCCCTTCTTATAAAACTAGGGTCAACACCCTATATCGAGCCATACTGTGCAAATATTGTTCTTAGAGTCGCGTCATCAAACAATCACTCTAGCAAGTTGTGCATCCTGTCAAAACCACACTCACCACAAATCATAGCAATATTTTGAATCGTAAATTTATAAATTATAAGATACACTATCATCTTGATGTCTATGACATCCATGCTATCTCATCATTGTATTCATTTGGGTATCATATAGCTCATCACCCTGTAGGTTAGTTCACCAATAACTCATATCTATGTATATACATCATAATTTCATATAAGAATCCATATCTGTATTGGCGTTCAATTAATAAATCTATGTTTATTTTTATCATGGCTTGCATCTGTTATGCATTCACAACATAACTTTGATTCGATATCCATGTACCTAAATTCCATATCTTAATTTTCATGTTTAAACAAATCAAAAGATTTATCATCATCATGAGCATATAGCAATGAAAATAATATTATGCAACACATAAATAGGTCAAGATGTACACTTGTCACATATCTATATCAACATTGTTGAGTCCAAATAGTTGTTAAGCAATGAATTACTAAGATGAGAAAAATCAAAGTTCTAAGTACCTAAAGACAAAATATGGGGCGTTACATTGACACCACAAACTATCATGAGTGAGAAAAAACTATAAATATTTTCCAACTAGAGCTTTCACAAAACAAATTATATTCTTTAGAGCTCACCCACCTTGGTCATTGGGAAAATCATTTTACTTCCAACAAGTGAGATGAGATCCTAGATATTTATCCTTTCCTTTCCATAAGTAATTGAAAGAAACTTTTGTGATTTTATTTAAAGCACCATTTGGAATAAGTTCTATAATATACTAGTACATTGAGATAGCCTTGATTACTTATTTTACGAGAACACGATGAATCCCTCAAAAAATCCATCGATTGCACTAAAAGTTGATCATTTTCTCGACTTTCAGAAGAAGTAATTTCCAATCATAAATTCCATATTTATTTGGCTTGATATTGTATCCTAGATACTTGAACCCATGATTTAATTCAAGATCCTCATAGCCAGAAATATTTTTCACCTGTCTTTTAGGAGCCACTAGAAACTCTAGGAAATAAATATCCTATTTTTCCAAATTTACTTCCATTCTAGTAGCTCCACAAAAAATCCCAATAATATTCTTATAGAACTCTCCTTCCACTTCATTACATAGATTGAAAATGATAACATCATCAACAAATAACAAGTGTGTGAGGTGAATGTGACGCCCAATCAAAACACCCTAGATGACATGTGAGTGTCTAGTTTTTATGATTAGATGACTTAGTCCCTCGACGATGAGAAGAAAGAGGTATGATGAAAGAAGAAAGCCTTGACAAAGGCCTATATTAGACTTAAAGAAATCTAGGCTACAACCATTGATTAGAAATGAAAAAGATGAAGTCATAACATAACCCATAATTCGATTCACAAATGGAAGGTCAAACCCAATGTGAAGGAGGAGGAGTTTAAGGAAAGTCCACGAGACCCAGTCATAATATTTTGAGAGATCCAATTTGATAATTAGTGTGTGCTACCTAAATATGTGATTGAGTGGATTCTTTCTTGTGCCAAACTTGTGGCCTCTTCGGTCAACTAGCCTTCTAGAAATCCAAATTGTTCAGATGAGATCATCGTAGAGAGGAGAGGCTTTATCTTGAATACAATAATCTTAGAAATAATTTTGTACAAACAGTTACATAGAGAAATAAGACCAAAATCATTGAAATTTTTGGAAACATCCACCTTTGCAATAAGATTAATAAAATTAGAAATAAAACAACCAGACATACTTCCCGACTACCCAACCTATTCCACAACCCTGATTAAATTCCCCCCCACTAAATCGAAAAAATATGCAAATAATTATGTAGTCCATCCATTCAGGCCTAGACTTTTATCTTTACTAAATGAATTCATAATATCCAATAGTTCTTCCTCCAACACCAGTTGATACAAGTCTTTGTTTTCCTCAACCTCCACTAGTCTCTGGAAATGAGTTAGGATAGAGAGCATTTTACCAATGTTTTGATGCTCTAGGGCCTTAAAAATATCCCCAAAATGAGAAAATCCCATACCATCCAAATCCTTGAAACCTTTCACTTTGTTTCCTTAAGCACCATGCAATTGTCAAATCATACGGAAATTATTTCAGTGATAAGTAAAGTTCTAGAAGTAATTTTTATTTTAATCCCCCACTTCTAACCACAAATCATGGCTCTTTAGTCTCCACTTTCTCTCCCAGTATAGAAGAATTTTTAACCTTTGTCTCTCTAATTGGATCAAGTGATCCATTTGCTGCAATGAAAAATAACAACAAAATTCTAGATATGCTAATTCATCCTCAATCGTCCTAATGTCCTGGCACCTCTATCTTTTTTTCTCATGAGCTGAAATTTCCACATTTTCTTTAATGGTCTGTAAACTCAATGCAAATTGTGCACATGAAAAAATAACAAAGTCCTCCTGGAAGTGTATCCATTTTTTCAAAATGAAGTTCTAGATCTCCTCCTCTTCACTCCAATGGGGATTACATTTGAAGGGAATACCTGGCTTCTAATACCCTTTTCCAATTTCTAATAAAATAGGAAAATGATCCAAAATACAGATATTCTCAATCCAAGTCTTGTATTGTTCGATCATCGAGAGAAAATCCAGATGCATTAGAAAACAATCCAAACTCTCAGTGACTGTATTTTCGTCTGATCTATTATTGGTCTATGTGTGGACAATCTCAACTAGTTCTAAGTTAATCCAACCTACTCATTCAAACCTGTTGACGTAAAATCCTAACAACATATCCTCTTGAGCATGTTTTCCCCAAATCTCCACTTGAACTATAGTGAGATTAAGGTCACCCCCAATGATGAGGTTTCCCAACTAAAGACAAGTCAGGGAATGCAATTGGTCCCAAGACAACTCCTTCCCTATGTAGGGCCCATATATACTCATGATGGAAAAATCCATGTCTAACTCTCGAATATGAATGACAATCAAGGGGCCTAATTGCACTGCAAAAGAATAATCTAAGGTGAGAAACTCATTAAAACCTAAAATCAACCCCCACAAGACCCAAAAGAATCCAACTAAAAAAAATCCCATCCTTTATAACACTTCCTTTGTTCATTGATCTATATGTCATAGGATCACATAGTCTCCTAATATAGTACAATATTAGGCAAATCTAACTCCATCAAGCGCTTGAGGAAAGTTTTTTTGGGCCTCCCTCCCAACCCACAAACATTTAGGGACATCATATTCATGGATGATTTTTCTTATGGGAATTCTTGGCTCTAAGGATCCTTGAAAGGACATGCTAACAACCATGCAAAATATTCGTAGAGGCATTTTCTTTGTCTAGTATAATAGTTGAAATATGATTGATATTTGAAGGCCCCCAATATTTTTGAATATCAAACCCCAATCCCTCTGAAACCTGAGAGGCCGATTGTGACTAAAGGAAATAAGGGTCCTTCCCATTAGAACTAGAGGGGGAACTAAGAGAACTATCCAAACACATTCTAGGGAAAAATTTGTGGATTCAAAGGGATTTGGCATGAAACCATGGGCCCATAACCCACAATAGAAGGATCCACTCTACCACAAGTATTTTTCTCCTTAGAGAGTGTAGAACCCGAATATGAAGGAAAAGACACCACTCCCATAAAATTCCCTCAAGGAACAAAAGAGGGAGGATTATGATCCTTGCCTAATAGATCACATGGATGCAAAGTGGAATCCCACATTGATTCCAAGAAATCCCATTTTGATGCTGAGAGTTTTAAGTCTTCAAAAGTGTCCCAATGAGGTACCTCTCCTTCAAACTTTCCAATCAAACTGGCATAGAGAGACAAAGAAATATCACAAATTTTTATCATGCTTTCCCCTAGACCCCTCAGTTCCAAACCCACTTTACTACCATCCTCGTTTAGCATCAAAGAGTGATGGGAGATATTATGTTGCATCAAAACCTTCCCCAAGCCTAATCCAAAACTGGGAAGACTGCCTTCCCCCTTTGGGCCCCTTAGAAAGATTCGTTGCGTATTTAATCTATGTTGTGCCTTTTCCCTTAAGAAAAAACTCCACACGACAATGATTGGGATCTGGACTTTTTCATTCTACGATAAGATGACCCACAATATGAAACATAATGTACAAAAATGGAATGTAAACATAATCCAAAACTTGTATATAGGATTTCTTTCCATGATCAATCATGATGGACTTGAACACGCCTTGTTTATCATCGATGTCTGCAATAATTCAAGCTAGATTCCATACATTGCTAACTAAGTATTTGGGATTCCATACAATATAGGAATAAATTTCATTTCCTATGGATTTGAACCTCGACTCATTCTAGAGCTCAAGCAGGAGCTTGGGTAGTTTAACCCACATTGGGATATTGGAGCCTTGTTCAGACCCGATGTCAAAGAGAGGGTTCCATGGTTTAAGATAGAGTAAGCTATGCTCCAAGAACCATATTTGCACCAAGATCCTCTATGCATGATATTCACTATGGAAAATAAAACCAAACCAACCCTAACACCTGCTATGACCAATAGGTCCATACCCCAAGATAGGAACCCATAACTCTAGCATCCATTTGTTTATATGGTCCATGTTAACATGACGACCCACAAACTTACCAACCATCATATTTCTAACTAGATCATCGATTTGATCAAGGATAATATCCTTGCCAACAACCTGGTATAACCCATCGCCCTAGGATATGATCAACGTTTTTTATAATGAGTGCCTAATGTGGCTTTCAGGATCGGTAAAGGCCCTTGTTTCTCTGCAAAACCTAACCCAAAACTAATGAATCCAAACACTGACACAGAGAAAAGAAAACCTTGCACGCTAGAAAGACAATATCCAACTACCAAATAACGTGCTATTAAAGTGGTATTGGTTTATCCATCCACCTCAGGACCCATAACATGACGATTTGCAAGGGAATTCTCAGAAGTGGAAAATTAAATCACGTTTCCCTTCCCTACACCCCCATAGACTTTAAAAACAATATCAAGGTTCGATGAACCAAAAACATTCAAACCTGACGTGACATCACGACATGAGCTAGAACCATCACCAGAAGGCTCATGCAAGGATGGTAGAAAATAGTCTAGAGACATGAAAATATTCTCCTCGGATAGTGAATATTTTGAGTAATCCACTAGTTGAATGTCCTCGTTAGTAGAATGTGGATTCAATCCCATCTTCGTGGGCCCTTCGTGATCGAAACCCAAATCTAGTCACTAGAAAAATGCTATGGAATCCCTAAACCCTCGTTGTGGGAAACCTAACCCCATCATACCCAAATAATAATCCACACATGCACGCACACACACATACACACATACACATAATTATTTTTTTACATTTTTATTTTCTTTAATTTTTGTTTTTAATTTTTGCTTTTTCATATTTTTTTAACTTGAAAATGTAGTTTTTTTAATATGTTTTTTAAATTCTTTTATTTTTAATTAATTTTTTATTTATTTGTTTGTTTTTACGTTTATTTTAAAAAGACACACTTTTTTTCCCATCCATAGTTTTTCCCCTCTAATTTGGTCTTTTCTCATTTAATTTTTATTTAATTTTATTTTTGTAATAGTACTAGGATTTTGAGCTACGGTTTCTAAAATGTTGCATTTTTAACCAGAATAAAAATTAGGTTTCTATTGATAGCACCTCTTTTCTATTCAAGGGTTAATATTAATATTATGTATCCAAGTGTATTGGTTGCCAAGGCCATGATTTTAAAATACTTGTAATTTTATCCCTAAAAAGTGGGGGTGGTATTGAAAGCACCACTTTCCGATTCAATGGTTGATTTTAAGGTTTAGGTTGCAAAAATGTTAGTTTTCAAGTACAATGGTTTTAAAGCGTTGTAGTTTTAACCTTGAAAATAAAAAACTTATGCTACTATTAACACCACTTTCCAATTTAGGGGTTGATTTTAAGGTTTTTGTCGATAAAATTACAATGTTGTTAAGGCCATGGTTGCAAAACTTGGTAATTTTAACCCTAAAAAGATAAAATGTGCTACTAATAGAACCACATTTTGAAATGGGGGTCATTTTGGTGTTTTGGACCAAAAATATGGGGTTTTATGGATAAAGTTCTCATTTCGAGGTCACAGTTCTCATTAAATTAGTAACTTTGTTATTGGTGGATTGTTGAGAGATTTACATTCAGTTCCGAGTTATGTTTTGTGTTCCCATCATCTATTTTATTAGTGGGGATGCAATGAATTACATACTAAGTGGTTAAGAGGCCCATTAATGCGCCAAAGTAATAATCATAATAGATACTAAAGCTATAACGATGTCACACACATTTTAACATGCAAACACATAGAATTATGAATGCAATGAAATAACTCCGAATCAACATGTTCAATATTGTTAGTGTGATGGAATATGTGAACATGAAAGCAGAGAGATAACCGAATTTCCCTGGGTTTTCTCAATGTATATTGTTTTTAATTTAAAATTGACATTCAAAAACCCATTGTCATTACAATTTACATCCATAACCTATGACTATTTTTTTGTTTTTTACAGAGCCAAGAGTGGAGGAAAAGATAACAAAGGAAATGTCATTATGGTGAGTGTCAGAGGAAAATATAACAAAGAAAATAGTATTATGAAAATTTTGGGATTCAAAAACATGAGGTATGTAAAATAAATGGAATGACAATTCTAATATTGATAAGAATCGACAATGCCCATAAGACATGAGTTCAAGTGGGGATTCACAAAGACAAGGTATCTAAGCTTCTTTGGGATTTTTTTAATAAGTGATAACCTTCTTCGAGAAGTTTTTAATAAGTGACACATAAAATAATGAATACACCAATATGGTGGTAGGATATTTATCTAGGTGTGAGCTATGTGATGGATTTATTTGGGTGTGAGCTATGTGAGCTATGTTGTAATATACCAAATATAAAAAGTATGCAGAACAAAAATAAAATGCTAGAAATGGTAGAATAACAGTAATATAACCAGCATAATCTCCACAATAACACAAAAATGATATAAGAACAACAACATAAATAACACTTTGATTCAGAAAGCAATGTTCATAGGCCTCTTCGAGGGGGCAACCTCCAGTCAAGCAGTGCTTTATTACAATAATCTCCAAGCTAGGGTTTTCATACCCTCGACCCTTATTTATACTAAATATGTCTATCAAGAGAAGCATATAGAGGAAGATCCTTCTAGAAGCGAAAGCTTCTATTAGGTCTTCTTACATCCGCCTTATTCTATTTTATTGAAAGGCCTTATTAATATTGACCTTTATTACATCCGAATATATTGATCTACCTATGTTCGGGTTAGGACCCTAACATATCTGCCCCCTTAAAAAAAACCTTGTCCTCAAGGCTTGAGATGTGGAAACTGTTGCAGAATGGTAGTTGGTTCCCAAGTGGCATCTGCTGGAGTTGTATATTTCCACTGGACTAGCACTTCCTTGATGGTTCGCTAACACAGGTGACGCTCACGCTGGTCAAAAACTGCTTCTGGCAGTAGCCAAATGGATCCTTCTTTAGCTAACTCGGGAAGGTTGGTTTGAATTTGACACCTAGTTCCAATCACCTTCTTTAAGCATGAAACGTGAAAAACAGGATGTAGCTTTGACTGGGTAGAGATAACTGATAGTTAACTTGTCCCACATGCTTGAGAACTGTATAATGACCATAAAATTTGGGTGCTAGCTTCTGACACTGCTCGACCTTGAGGGAAGTTTGCTTGTATGGTTGCAGTCGCAGAAACACCTGATCCCCTTCTGCAAATTGACGTTTAGAGCGACCTTGATCTGCTTGTTGCTTCATGTGATTCTGTGCCATGACCAAGTTTTCTTTAAGGGTACAAAGAATATCCTCTCGAACTGTAAGTGTTTGGTCAACCGTCTAGACCTTCGAGGTACTCGGTAAGTATGAGAGAAATAAAGGTGGCTTCTGTCCATATACCGTTTCAAAAGGAGTCATGCATGTAGCTGTATGGTAGGAAGTGTTGTACCACCATTCAGCTAAGGGTAATCATTGAGCCCACTGATTTTGCTTTTCAGAGGCAAAACACCTTAGATATCTTTCCAAACATTTGTTGACAAATTTCATTTGACCATTCGTTTGGGGGTGATAAGCTGTGCTTAGATGCAATTGGGTGCCCTGTAGCTTAAACAGTTCTTGCCAAAAATTGCTTGTGAAAGTTGGGTCATGATCAGAAACAATAGAGTGCGGCATGCCATGAAGCTTGAAGACTTGGTCCATGAAAATTTGAGCCACCGTGGATGCAGTAAATGGGTGTTGAAGAGCACATAAATGAGCATAATTGGAAAGGCAATCCACAACCACCATTATGATTGATTTATTTCTCGATTTGGGTAAGCCGGTAATAAAGTCCATAGAGATATCCTTCCAAATAGCAGGTGGAATCGGAAGCGGTTGTAGTGTGCTTGGAGATTTGACTGTTTCTCCCTTGTTGCATTGACACACCTCACATTCAGCGACAAAATTACGAATGTCCTGTTTCATACCATCCCAGAAGAAAGAATGTTTGACCCTGTCATAGGTTTTGGTGAATCTGGAGTGCCCCACTGTGGGGGTAGCATGAAGCTCAGAAAGTACCATGGATTTAAGCTTTGATTGTTTAGTTAAATACAAACATCCTTTGTATCGAAGCTCATCCTGGAGCCAAGAGCACCCTGGGGGAGCTAGAGCATTGGTCTGCAATTACTGGATCAGATGCAAACTTTTGGGATCTTGTAGCCATTCCTGGCACACAGCTTGGACAATGAAGGAAAGAGAAAAAAAAGGATCCTTCTTCTTCATATTTTCGAGACAGTGCATCCGCCACCACATTGTCTTTGCCCTTCTTGTAAATGATCTCATAATCATATCCAAAGAGCTTAGTCACCCATTTTTGTTGCTCCGGGGAGGAAATGAGTTGTTCCAGAAAGTACTTGAGGCTTTGATGGTCTGTCTTAATTTGGAAATGTTTCCCCAAGAGATAAAGGCGCCACAGATCAACGGCTTGCAAAATAGCCAACATTTCCTTTTCATAGATGGGTTTTCCAAGATTACTTTCAGATAGTTTCCCACTGGTGAAGGCCAAAGGTCTACCCTCTTTCATAAGGACAACACCAATTCTTTTCCCTGAGGCATCACATTCCAACACAAAGGTCTTTGTGAAATCAGGAAGGGCCAGAACCGAAGTGGTGCACATGGCCGTCTTCAAGGTTTGAAAAGCTTGAGTAGCGACTGGAGTCCAAGTGAAAGAGTTCTTTTTTAGGAGAGCCATGAGAGGTGTTGCAATCTTGCCATAATTCTTAACAAACTTGTGATAATACCCTGTTAATACCAGAAATATTTTTCGGATCCACCCTCACACCATCCTTGCCAACTAGATGACCCAAGTGTTCTACTTCCGAGGAACCAAAATAACATTTAGACTATTTTAGGAAAAGTTTGTGCTTAGATAGTAGATGGAGAACTCGACCCACTTGAGTAAGATGGCCGATCCAGGTTTTTCTATAGATTAGGATATCATCAAAGAAAACTAATACAAAATGACGGAGAAAAGGACGGAAGACATGATTGATGAGGCTTTGGAAGGTGGAGGGGGAATTACACAAGACAAAGGGCATGACCAAAAACTCACAGTGTCCCTCATGAGTTCGAAAGGCTGTCTTGGGAATGTATGCCTCCTTCATACGTATCTGGTGATAGCCTGAGTGAAGATCAAGTTTAGTAAAGAATTGGGCACCACTCAATTCATCGAGGAGGTCATCAATGACAGGAATGGGAAATTTGTCTTTAATGGTCAGTTTGTTGAGGGCACGGAAGTCAGGACACATTCTCCAAGAACCTTCTTTATTCATGACCATGACTATAGGAGAAGAGTAAGGGCTCGTACTAGGGCATATAATGCCTACAGTAAGAAGTTCCTGGACCATTTTCTCAATTTCATTTTTTTGTGAAAAGGGGTGGCAATACAGACAGATATTGGGAGGAAGGCTTCTGGGTACAAGGGGAATGGAATGATCATGAACACCGCAGGAAGGAGGGAGTCCTTGGGGAGTGGAAAATACCATTTGGTGTTTAGAAAGGAGGGCTTGGAGGTCTTCCAACACCGAGGGTGTCTTTGTTGCTTGTATGGCATGGAGTTGGGCAATGACACCAGAATGACCTTTTTTGAGCATCTTTTCCATGCGATGGGAACTAATGACCTCAAGTGAACCAACCGTGATGCCTTGGAATTTATATTGGTGGCCTTCTTGGTCAAATTGCATGGTTAATGCCTTAAAATCCATGAGAATGGGACCCAAAGTCCTTAGCCAGTCTGCACCCAGCACAATGTCACAACTGCCCATGTCAATAGCAATCATATGGGATTTTAGGTGGTAGTCACTGATTTGGAGACACACATTTTCAAAGCGCCCTCCACATTTCATGGAACCGCCATTGGCAATCATTATTTGGAAATTATTGATGGCATGGATGTAGCAATGAGTTTCTTGGGCAATGCGGCGATGAATAAAATTATGGGTGATTCCATTATCAACCAGAATGATGACCTTCTGATGATTCATGTAACCGATTAACTTGATGGTTTGGGGGGAAGAGAATCCAGTGAGAGCATTGAGGGAAATGATCAGTTCCACTTCAGGAGGGTCTGAGGGAGGGGTTATTTCAGTGATTTCAGGTGACTTAGGCACCAGGGGAGTTTCAACATCCTCTTCCAAAATATCCTCAGAGATGGCCATAAAAAGATTTTGTTCCTTACACTTGTGGTCCAAGAAATATTTGTCATCACAATTATAACAAAGGCCTTTGAGTTGGCATTCAGCCATTTCATCCCTGGTCAATTTTTGGATTTTTAATGGGGCAGAGGGAGTAGTGGGATTTACGGGTTTAGGGTGAGGAATAAAGGAGGGTTTACGGTTTTGAGAGGATACAACCTGTTGTTCTTCTTTATCTTTTTTAGTAGCCTCCACCCAACTTGAAGGTCGATCCATGAGGACATGGGCCCGAATATCCTCCTTTAGGCCACTGATAAAACACTCTAGAAAGAAAGCATCAGTCATGCTCTTTGTTTGAAAATCCAGGCGCTCAAAGGCAGCTATGAAGTCTTCTACTATTCCTGATTGTTTCAACTTTTTCAAACGACCCAAATGGTTGGTGTCAGTTTCAAAGCATTCATAAAGCTCAGTCACAAATTGGGTCCAAGCAATATACCCTTGACTGGAAGTTTTTCTCCATTGCCACCATTGCCAACATTCTTGATCTAGATGGAGAACACCATACCAGAGTTTGGCCAAGTCATATGTAATTCCATATAAAGAGAAATAATGTTCCATTTGGGTGACCCAACCAGTGGGGTTCGAGCCATCAAATTTGGTCACATCCACCCGCAGAAGGCGTAGGTCACGTTGAAAGTGATGGGGATGAAAGGTATGGGAATGGGAGGAATGTTCACCTTCAGTATTTGGAGGTGCATTAGATAAAGGGTCATCTATAGGGATCTTCAGTTTGGTGCAGAGTGATGCAAAGACAGATTCAAGCTGGGTGGTCAGTTCTTGTTTGACTTCCTCCATTGAGGACTACATGGTTGTATTTATGGTTGTATTGATGGATGAATCGATGGAGGAAACAATAGCAATGAGTTGTTTCACTTCTTTTTGGGTCTCAAGGAAACTAGATTGCAAGGTTTTGAAGCGAGCTTCTAGGTCTTGGATACGGGTATGGGCCATGAGGATGGGTGAACTAAAAAGGGGTGGGTAGGGTCAAAAATTTTGCCAAAAAATGATATGGATGAATGTGAGAAGGGAGAAGACATGAATCCAATGGACTAGGTCTCAAATAATGGTGAAAAAATTTCCAGACTTGTTTTTTTTTTCACACCTGCGGAGTTATACTCCGATCTGAAGAATACTGCAGCGATGAAATCCCCAAATTCTTAACCAAAAATAAATGTGTATTTACTTGGCAACCCAAACACAGTTACGCGACAATAGATCTTGTCTGTTTTAATTTGTTTATGTTTCTATCCCCCAAAGGTTAGGTATTCAAGGGTTTTACTAACAAGGGTTTTCCCTATGCTATAGCTCTCTGATATATGTGCGGGGTCCAACAGTAGTACTCGGCCCAAAATCTCAGGGCACTAACTAAGGAGCATAGACCGTACCCTTAGCCGTATTACCCAACTACCCAGGTACTAGAGAGTATCTTCCCGAGTGTTGTTCTCGGTGGCACTATAACAGTCAGGCAACCGATCGGTTTATCTAAAGAGGGCTTCAGGAAATCTAGGCCGATTCGTACATAGGTGTTGTTTGATGTGCTACCACTCGAAGGAGTACCAACAGGGGTTACAAGGGTGGCCAATAGATGTGCGCTTAAGAACCACTTGTATTTCCTGCATGTATGAATCCCTCAACTGTGGGTTTATCCGCGTAATGACAGATCTCTGTGGCTTAAAGACACCGGAATATGTCTCTACCCTGAAAAAAAAAATTCCTACAATTTCTTCCAAGGAAAGTGCTCTGATACCACTTGTAATATACCAGGTATAAAAAGTATGCAGAACAGAAATAAAATGATAGAAATGGAAGAATAACAATAATATAACCAGCATAATCTCCACAATAACACATAAATGATATAAGAACAACAACATAAATAACACTTTGATTCAAAAAGCAATGTTCACAGGCCTCTTCGAGAGGGCAACCTCCAGTCGAGCAACACTCTATTACAATAATCTCCAAGCTAGGGTTTTCATACCCTCGACCCTTATTTATACTAAATATGTGTATCAAGAGAATCATCTAGAGGAAGATCCTTCTAGAAGCAAAAGCTTCTATTAGGTCTTCTTACATCCGCCTTATTTTATTTTATTGAAAGGCCTTATTAATATTGACCTTTATTACATCCGAATATATTGATCTACCTATGTGCGGGTTAGGACCCTAACATATGTGAAGGGTACACCATGGAATGACACATTGTGTCAACCAATAGATAAGAGCCAACTGAAATAGAGATGATTTTTTTTTCAGATGCCAAAGGTGAGTATTGTGTGATGAACCAATGCTTATTTACCAACCAAACATTGGAAGTGGGGACATTGATGGGTTATTGAAAATTTGACCATTTTTTATAGTTTATGATATTTGTTGTCTTTTATAAATGCCAAGTGATTTCAAAAATCTACATTTTTTTAGAGCATATTTTGAATTACCCTTCTAAAAAGGTTTGGAACCCCTTGGAAGAGCCATGAAAGATTCAATTTTGATTAATGCATGTCATCAAAATATGTCAAATTATGAAAATGATAAAGTTATGAAAACCACAAAAAGTTCAATCAAAACATTAATAATTAGATAATACATGGAGGATATATATCTTTAATCAAAAATTTCAAAATATATTCTTGGCTAAAAGTACATAGAACAAATTCAATGATTAAAATTGTGAATAAATTACCATATAAATCAAAACCCACTCCAAAAATATAACAAGGCTACGTGGCAACATAGTCCCTGCCAAGTAGGTTACAAGGTAAATTGTGGAGAATGGGGTTGAATTGTAAATGATGGAAGTGGTCGGTGCAAACGATATATCACGGAACACAAAACATGGGGCATAAAATTTCGTTAGTGACAAGGCACGACCCCACAGAGAGATAATTGGTTAAGTGTGTCGGGTTGAACTGGGATAGGAAAAAGTAGTAGAGGCAGATGGAAACTACAGTGAAAATGTGGCAAGAACCATGAAACACATGTGGTATCCATGCAGTAAATGACGCGTGGCATGTAGAGCACCATTTATTTTTTGAAAGTATATAAAAAAATACAATTTGTGCATAGTGGAAGAAAAAAATTGGAAATTTAAATGCATTTGTCATATAGATTGGTGAAAGATAAAAATGTATGAGGACATAAATTTAAAAGGAGATAAGAAAACAACTTTATTTAAAATATGTCAAAAAATAAAATTTTGTTACATATTACTGGAAATTTCAATGCATTTGTCATATAGACTGGGATTGGGGTTCCCGTGGACCATAATATAAATATGTACAAGAAACAAGATTGTAGAAATAAGATAGAGTGAAATACCTGGAAAAAAATTAAATTGAAAGGTATAAGTGTTTGGCTACACATTTCTATTTAAAAAAGTGGAATAACTGGGTTGATAAACAAAGTAGGATGCGATCAATAGACTTACAATGATGGTACATATGATCCATTTTTCTATTTTGTTGTGGTTGTCATTTCATTGATGTCATTGATGGCTACTGGAATCATGGAAACTGCCTATTTCCTTTGGTCGACAACCTGCTTCAAATCCCTTTCGATCCATTGTTCAATGTAGCTTCTCATTGGGGCGACGTTGATCTCATTCCAAATTTTTATGTTGAAAAGATCGTTTTGTAATTCCTGGAAGTCAATAGAAAGATTATACAGAGCCTAATGAATTTTGTCATTCTGTACTCAATAATCGACTAGCCAGTCGTCGACGTGAGCTTGATCATATTCAAGGATGTTGTAAAAATTTTCCAAAGACAACACCTTAAACATATCAACCTGTTTATCGAACTCTTGCCTAGTTAAGGGCAAGGAGTTTGCGATTAAGTGGGGGTATTGGAAGTCGTTGGTCTTTCTCGCTAAGTTTATTCTTGACAGCCTTATGAATAATTTATCTTTCTTTGATATGGCTTGTTCACATGACTGAACAATGAGATGCAGGTTCTTCACTTTTTCTTTCTAGCATGCATTTAATTGACCGATCCGGTTTTTGGATGGAAGATCTTGTGGTCTTCTTTTTGTTTCTTTCATATTGTTGATAATGGTGCCAAAAGGAAGGACTGTGTTTAAATAGAATTTTTCTTCATATTTTAACTCCGCCTACAAATGTTCGAGAACACTATGTGCCCTGGTGCCAAGGGAAGTGATGGTTTGTGCCTCAGTAACCAGTTCCACTATTTTCTTGATATTAATCTCCACATATCCTCTAAAGGATGTGAGCAGGTTGGAGGATCCTTTTATGTTGGCTGCAGGGGTGGAAGACATGGATATTTCCGAAGGACTGACAAGCAATGGCATAGGAATCAAAGCCTCTTCCAATTCCATGAACCGGTCCTTCAGTCTGGCATTCTCGGTCTCGATGCCTCCAATGGAATCATGAAGTGAATCTCCACTCACCTTGTGAAGTTGACATATTTGGGACGACCGCATGTTGGCAAGGTCAACCTCTGAACGGGATTTTCCTTTCTTATTTTTTACATCTTTTTTCTTAATTATCAATTTCTTGGTCTGGTTGTCAAAACAAACTCTCTGGAACACGAAGGATTCATCTTCGTCAAAATTTTCGGTATCGAATATGTCCATTAGACAACTATGCTGGATGGTGTCTTCAGGTTGATCAAGGTAGCAGAGCATGCTATCCATATAAGCTTCATGTTCCATGTTCTCACTCTAAATTTCCAGCTCTTTCGACTATCCCACATTTTTTTTTCTCTTCTTGTCTATTGGAAGCTTATGAGAACTATCAATTTTAGAGTGAGGAGGGTCATTATCTCCTCCTCCGTTTGAAGAAATCTGAGTTGCTTTGTTGTTGTGGTGGGCCATTAGAGCGATGCTTTAGGATGTCGTACTTTTTGGAGTGATATTCACCGATTGAACACTCTTGTCACCGAGGCCTTTCCCTTGTTGCCTGTACAATTTAGTGTTGCTTTGTAGTGTGTCTAGGTCACCGACATCAGAAGAAGGAGTGTTGTCGTCAGTGTCTCTGTTTTTGGACAAGTGTTTTTTTGAAAAAACAATCACCGACGCCAAGTGTTTGTAAATTTTATCGAAAAATATTATCGGGGTCGAACCCTCTTATGATTTCAACATATCTCAGGTTGAAGTTGCTAGAATGTGTTGCGAATTCGTCAATTTTGTTGACATTTTTCAACACGAACTCCCTGACTTTCCGAGGCAAAGGAATGAACTGCTTTTTTTCTCTTATTTTGAAATAGATGCAACCAATAGTTGTGTTGTTGTGATACTTCTGCAACAAACATTCTTTCCATAATGTGACATGGAAGGAGAGCAGGTTTTTCCATGGAGCCAAAAATTTTGATCACAATGTAATTATCCAAATGTTCAAGTGTCCCCTTCCTGTCCAAAAACCTGGTTGCTTGTTCAAATATGCAGGGAGCATCTTCTCCTAACAAAAAAACTTTGAAAACATACACGAACCCATTAAAAAACTCATAAAAACAGTGGGAAGCCTTGTGCTTCCACAAGGCCTAGTACCAAAACATTACTGGGTCAAATTCCCAGTTGACATTCTTGAACAAAGACAGTTCTGGAAATTGGCAACAATGTGCTATCACAAATATAAAATTTCTTTTCCCTTTTGAAGCTTGACATTTGGGAACAGATTTCATGGGAAATTAACTTGCCCCAATAAAAAATGGCTTGTTCGTTGACTGTGAAATACAAAATATAAAGAGCTATCTAGGAAACAGTTGGTGTGGACTCCTATCCCATTATTCTTGTAAACAGATAGGAAATTTCACAGAATGGATTTATAAATAAATTAACCTGGAAGCTTGTGATATCTTCAGGAACTAGAATTTGGTCTTCCAATAAATGGGGCAAGAGGTCCAACCCATTATTATGCTTTGCTAGGAACTATTTGCAATATTCTCCTCTAAACGTCAATGTTGGCTCCGACAATATTAACATCTGGCAGAAGACCTAAGGTGACAAAGAAATAGAAGAGCAGTCCCGCAGTGGAATAATTATTTTTTCTGAAATAAATTTATCGGTGCACCAAGAGACCAGGTCCTTATAGTCAAAAACCTTAGGGACATAGCCTCCATGAACAATCCCAGAGTTCCAAATTATTTGGTTCTCTGTGGAAGAGTTTGAGTAATAAGAATATGCCCTGGACCACTGGAAGTTTTGGTCATCACGCCCAAAGATGTTCACTGTATCTCCACAGAACTGTTGTCGAGTTGATGCCATAGGTTTATGAGAACTTTGGTTTGCTCCAGATGATGGTTTAAATGAACACTTAGAGTTGATAATGTAACTCTCCGCTAAATCTTGGTTAAATTCTTATGAATGGGAAAGCTCCTCGAGCCTTTCGCTGATTAATGACAATCTGTATGGGTGGTGCATGATGAAATTTTAGTAATAAAGCTTACTTATTGTATATTTAGAAATGCGAAGGTGGCGGGTACGATGAAGAGTAATTAAGGATTGGAGGTTTCGTGAATGTGCCAAGGCGACGACGTGTGAACGACATTTCATGATTTTGAAATCAACACTTGGAAGGGATAATATAAACCTCGACAAATATTGGTTTAATGCATATTTATAGGATATCTCATCGATCCTTTCACCCATCAATGACAATCTATACAGTTCCTGCATGATGAGTTGTTAGAATTAAATGTCAGTAATTGCATAGTTAGAAACAATATATGTATATGTATGTATATATATATATATATATATATATATATATATATATGTAAACAATTTTTTTCTTTTATTATAGACAAGTGTGAAGGTCATGGAGACGGGGGAGAGCACAGAATGAATGGAAATTTCTAAAAAGAAGTTGGACGAGATTCAAAATAGGGTTACGGGGATACTCAGGAGAGGCGAGTGTTCCATGGTCAAATTTTATGTATCATAATTTTTTACTGCAAAACGTGTAAAACGAAAGAGAAGATGATGGGGCAGTTTAGCGGCCGATTTGTATATTTGCGGAATTACGGGAAAGCGGCTAAGTATGGAATATGGAAACGGTCAGGTGGAATCATTTTCGGAAGTGAGGATTGAAGTTTTCATGAACAGACCAACCCGACGACGCGCAAATGACATTCCATGATGTTTGAAATTAACGCTTGCTAATTGAATGTCTAGAAATAAGATCTTATATATAATTGGTAATTGCTAATTGAAAAAGGGCGTGGGCATAGGAAACAACAATTAGAAACTGAATATTTCTTGAACTTGCCAAACCGATGATCCATGAAAGAAATTCAAAGAAATGGTGAAGTATGGAAAGAGGACAGACGGGCTTCAAAATGGGGTGACAATAGTTCCACAGAAGACGTGAGGACCCGATGGTTAAATTGTATTTCTCGGAAGTTTTCAATGAAAAATGTGTACCAAAGAAGAGGGCATGATAGGTAGACCATAATATGGAAGACAGTATGATCTGAGTTTGGTTTTAAATTTATATATCGTGGAAGTGACGGTATTGTTCACAGGTCATGGAACAATAGAAGTCCAATCTAGAGCCCGCCTACCGGGAATGCGCGGTCAGAGAAGTGTCTAGGTATGGAATGGGGAAGCGGTCGGTCGGTGTCGCGATCTAAGAGCACGAGTGCAAACATGAACCCACAAGTCCTCTCACCCGTGCAACCAGACATTTTCGAAAAAACGAATAAGTGACGAGAAATATAAAGTTCAGGGAAAAGAAAAACAAATGTTTGACTAAGTTTATAATACCATTTTATCCTATCAATCTTAAGCTTCATTGAACCCAAAATTATTTTCATTGTACACAACTAACTAATTAAGTAAATTTTGTCGTCAACCATACACATTTTATATGAATAATTAAAATTAAAATAAATACATAAATACGTATAATTATTATTTTTTTAATATAAATATGAAAATTAAATTAAATTAAATTATATAAATAATTAAAAACATTATTCAAAGTTCGATAGAAACATTAAATAAATAATATGAAAATGAAAATTATCATGTTTCACATAATTAATGTTTTTTTAATCAAATCACATATGTAACATATATCCTATTTTACTTCCAAGATATATACTTGGAAAGAAGTGCGAAGGTGGTGGGCACAGAAAACAATGATTAGGAATATGATCCATGAGTTTACTTGGTTCTTGGTTGTATGCTTCATTTGTCAATTTGTATATCGCGGGACTCTGAGTCATTTTTTTAGCCAGCCAGCCTGCAAGTCCGACTATCAATTTGTATAGTGAGGAACTCTGGGTGCTATTTGTAGGACACATAACTATAGAGGAAATGCTTTTCCCTTTAATATAAGTTATGTAACACAAATGTAGTATGTGGCTTGTTTTAGCACTTTTCCATCCATAAACAATGGAAATATTGAGCCCGACAACCCTGGAGGCCGTGTGTCAATTTGTATATCCCAGAGCTCTGAATGTTTTTTGGAGGTCACGGAAAAATAAAAGTGCAATGTTGCACCAATCAGCGCGCAAGTCCTCCTATCAATTTGTATATTGTGGAACTCTGGGTGCTACTTGTAGGACAAAGAACAATAGAGGGCCAATTTAGAGAAAGGGGAAGCGCTCGATCGAAATGTGTGAATCTGCCAACCCATGCAACAAGGCATTTTCAGAAAAAAAAATGATTAAATAACTAGGAAGAGAAACTACAGGGGATAAAAGAGTGGGAAAATAGAAAGGCGGAGGGCAGTTTTTGTAAGCGCGAATTAGTTTCAAACAAGCCCCGTTGTTGCAAAACCATCATTTTCTACTAATTGTCAGCAAATGCTTTGTTGAAGATTAAATTTTATTGCAATGTGTGGGTGTAAGTATGTTCTTCATACATTCTTCCATGACTGTAACATATTAACTTAAGTACTAAACTTCATTTTATACTAATTGTCATCAAATGCTTTGTTGAAGATTATATTTTATTGGAACGTGTGGGTGTAAGTGTGTTCTTGATACATTCTTCCATGACTGTAACATATTGACTTAAGTATTAAAATTCTTGCATTATGGGTTGTTAGCATTAAAACTTAATAATTGCAAGACTAGAAACAAGAATGATGATTTTGCTGCGAC
This sequence comes from Picea engelmannii, assembly GCA_009831015.1. NCBI lineage: Eukaryota > Viridiplantae > Streptophyta > Pinopsida > Pinales > Pinaceae > Picea > Picea engelmannii. The sequence goes on along the minus strand of ML788592.1, from coordinate 483,824 downwards.
ATTGTACTTCGGTATTGCTATGTTCTATCTGCATTGCAAATAGAATTGAACGTTCGTTTGAAACTGTGTGTAATCCTTCTTTTGTTTGCAAAAAATCTTGGTGGATTGACATAGTACATTGTCATATAATTGTTAGATGTTCCATCTTAGAAAAAATTACCTAAGTAAATACAATATTGAATAACTATGAGACCATCGAACCATGCCAATGAGAACAGGTGTTAAATCCAGAAAAGAAGCAGCAATGAAGGCTCCAAGGCAATTTTTTTTAATAGCAAATCCATTTAAAAAAAAAGAATAACACCGAGTATTGTACATCTATCCTTAGAAATTGGACCCAGTTCTTCGAGCCAAAACATTGAACGTATCTTCCACAAACACAGGCACGAGATCTGTAGTATGCAGGATCCTTGCAGTTTTCTCCTCGATGAATCATCATGTGGTAAAATTGATAGTTTTCAGAAGCTTCCCGTGAGGAAGAAGACAAAAAAAGTTGCAGGGAAAATGGAATAGCCCTTAACTGAAAGTTAGGACACAACTAGAAACCACCTCTGTACAGTCGAAAAGACTTCAAGAACATGGGTTTCACGTGCAATTTCAAAGGCCCAAATTAGTCCATTCTGAGTGGAACGAGATTACTAGTAGAAATATGCCTTGCACCAGTGAGAGTTCAGGTCCTCATTCCCGAAGATGTTAATTGTATATCCAGAGAACAGGACAGTAGTCCCGCAAGTGAATATTTTTTTGGCTTGAAATATATCTCTGGGAGCATCAACATATCATTTCTTTACAGTGAAATTCTTCTACCTAGAACGAACTAATTTGGAACTCTGAAATTCCTACTTTCGAGCTACAATGTAACTATTACGTTCAACATCCATTTCTTTTCTGAAACTCCTTTTGGTGTTGTAAGGACCTCCATCACCAAGCTGGGAAGTTCCGTCCGTTATGGTTGATTTCAATTCAGGCGCAATATTGGGGGCAGTCTATGCATTGCCATCATCCATTGTCGTATCATCACCCATCAGATCATCTTCTTCCGACTCGAAATCCATGTCATCAACCTCTGCGCCAACCATCAATGCAACTGGGCAGGTTCTCTGAGCAGGCAGGGTTGCCTTAGAATTCTTTGGCTTGAAACATATCTCTTAGTGTACCAAAGGACCATCTCCTTTTTTTCTTCTGGGTGGAGGGAGATGAGTAGTAAGAATACGCCTTGGAATAGTGGAACCTCTGGCCATTATGCCCAAATGTGTTTACTGTATCTAGACAAAACTACTGCCACAAATTAATGAGAATTTTCATTTGCTCCAGATGATGTTTGAAATGAAAATTGGGGAGGGATAATATAACCCTCCGCAAATTATGGTTTAATGTGTATCAATGGAATATTTCCTCGAGAATTTCGTTGATCAATGAGAATCTCCAGGGATCATGCGAAATGAGCTGTTACCATTAAAGATCACTAATTGCATATTTAGAAAAAAGTGCGAAGGTAGCAGTGATGGTGAAAAGAGATTAAGAATTAGATATTTCTTAAAGGTGCCAACCCATAGGTGCCTGAAACATATTGCATCATGTTTGAAATGAATACTTGGAAAGGATAACACTCTTCTCCACAAATCTTGGTTTATTTGGTAATAATGACAAATCTTCTCCGGCCTTCCGGACATTAATGACAATCTTAACGGTTCCTACAACATGAACTACTACCATTAAAGATTAATTATTTCATATCTGGAAATAAGTACGAAGGTGGTGGTGATGGTGAATTGCGACCAAGAATTGTACATTTTTTCCACCCGCCAACCAACGAAACAGATTCCAAGAAATGCCCAAGTATGGAAAGCGATCGAGCAGGTTACAAAAAAAGAAGGGCAGAAGATATACCCAGGAGACATGAGGGGCTGATGGTCATGTTGCATCTCAGTGACAGATATTGATTGTCAATTTGTATGTCGCGGAATTTCGGGTGTTGTTTGTGCGTAGGGGAACAATGGAAGCGCAATGTTGAGAGGGCAATTTGTATATTGTTGAACTTTAGGCTATATATATATAAGCATGATACTTTTGGAAAAAGGACCAAGTAAACCAAAAGAGAAAACATATGAGATGAAGGGGAATTTGTTTGCTAATTTGTAAATCGCGGAAGTCCGGGTGCTATTTGTAGGCGGCAGAACAATGGAAACACAATGTTGAACACGTCTGTGCAGGAACCTGCGATTCAAAAATTTTGTTCAATATGAAACAAGGAAGCGGTCTATTGGGCTACTGATATAAAAGTAATAATGGAAATCTGAAGATGTGAATCCACCAAATCCCGCACCTAGACATTTTTCGAAAAACGAGTAAGTAAAGAAAAGGAAAGTAGAGGGAAAAGAGAAAGCGGATGGCAATTTTCGGAAGCAAGAATTGGTCTTAACAGTAACTATGGAGTTCATTAAACATGTTAATAGGTCCTTCAATCAAGGAATAGATGCAACGAGCAATTTTATAGTTTCTAGAATCTGTTTGTATAAGAGAAGCATCAAAAAGTTACAGGAAAATCATTTTTTGGATGTTTAAGTAAAGTTTATGTACTGTTAGCTTCACCACAAGTATAACAATGATGAATTTGAATTTTAATGTCCTCTTGTTCATATGATTGTTCCATTATACTTCACATAGTATATATTCTTTTATTTCAATTTGTTTTCTAATTTGTGGATCACAGAAGTTAGGGTGTTGTTTGCAGGTGGCAGAACAATGGAAATGAAATATTGAACCTGCCTATCTGGTAAATTTTCTATTCGGAAAACTGCGAGCCAAAATTTTTGTACAATATGAAACGGGGAAGTGGTCGGTCAGGCTGGTGATATGAATCTACCATCTTCCGCACCTAGAATTTTCCAAAAAATGAGTAATACATACTAAATATGTACTACAAAGTATGAACATGAGATTTTATAGAGCATGTACGGATCTGACATTCCATACTTAGCCACTTTTTGGATCACGGGTTATTAGGTTGGCGGGCTCAAAATTGGGCCTCTATTGTTCCGTGGCCTAAAAATAGCACCCAAAATTCCACGATATACAAATTGACAAGAGGACCTGTGGGATGGCTGGGTTAACATTGCACTCCTATTGTTTCATGTCATATAAACAACACTCAGAGTTCCGCGATATACAAATTGACAGACGGACTCTAGGGTTGGCGGCCTCAAGATTGCGATTGTTTACAGATGGTAATCCCTATCAAATATCTAACATTATCTAAAAACATTATTTTCAATACTAAATTATTAATATTAAATATTGATATTGTACAAGTTTGTACAATATGAAATGGGGAAGCGGTCGGTCAGGCTGGTGATATAAAAGTAAGTGAAATCTGAATACATGAATTTGCCAACTTCCGCACCTAGAAATTTTCTGAAAAATGAGTAATACATACTAAATATGTACTTCTACAAAGTATGGACATGATATTTTATAGAGCATGTATGGATCCTGCATTCCATACTTACCCACTTTTTGGATCGCGGTTTCTTGCGCTGGCAGGCTCAAAATTGGGCCTTTATTGTTTTGTGGCCTACAAATAGCACCCAGAATTCCATGATATACAAATTGACAAGTGGACCTACGGGCTGGCTGACTCAACATTGCACTCCTATTGTTCCGTGTCCTCCAAACAACACTCATATTTCCGCGATATACAAATTGACAAACAGACTCCAGGGTTGTTGGCCTCAAGATTGGGATTGTTTATGGATGGTAATCCATATCAACTATCTAACATTATCTAAAAACATTATTTGAAATACTAAATTTGTAATATTAAATATTGATATTCTACAATTTAATTAGACAAAAAAGTTTGTACAATATGAAATGGGGAAGCACTCGATCGAGCTGGTGATATAAAAGTAACTGAAATTTGAAGACGTGAATCCGCCAACTTCCGCACCAAGAATTTTTTTGAAAAAATGAGTAATACATAATTAATATGTACTTTTATAAAGTATGGACATGAGATTTTATAGAGCATGTACAGATCCCGCATTCCATACTTAGCCACTTTTTGGATCGTGGGTTCTCGGGCTGGCGAGCTCAAAATTGGGTCTCTATTGTTCTGTGTCCTATAAATAACACCTAATATTTCCATGATATACAAATTGATAGGCGGACTTGCAGGCTGGTTGGCTCAACATTGCACTTCTATTGTTCAGTGTCCTCCAAACAACACTCAGAGTTCCACGATATACAATTTGACAAACGGACTCAAGGGCTGGCAGGCTCAAGATTGTGATTTTTTACGGATGGTGATCCCTATCAACTATCTAACACTACCTAAAAACATTGTTTTCAATACTAAAGTATGAATATTAAATATTGATATTGTACAATTTAATTACATAAATTATTAAAGGATGTTAAGTATCTTATTTAAAAGAAAAACCTGTGTATTCGGAAACTTGCGTTCCAAAAATTTTGTATAATATGAAACGGGGAAGAGGTCAGTCGAGCTGGTAATATAAATGTGGGTGGAAATCTAAACACGTGTATCCACCAAGTTCCGCACCTAGAAATTTTCCGAGAAACGCGTAATACGTACTAAATATGTACTTTTATAAAGTATTGGCATGAGATTTTATAGAGAATGTACAAATTCCTCATTCCATACTTAGCCACTTTTTGAATTGCGGGTTCTCGGGCTGGTGGGCTCAAAATTGGGCCTCTGTTGTTCCGTGCCCTACAAATAGCACCCAGAGTTCCACGATATACAAATTGACAAGAGACTTGCGGGCTATTTGAATTTTAAGGGCCTTGTGTTGATATGATAGCACAATTGGACTTCAGACAATTTATATTCGTTTATTACAATATGAATCGAGGAAGTGGTCCGTCGGGCTGGTGATATAAAAGTAAGTGAAATCTGAGGATGTGAATATGCCAACTTTCGCACCTAGAACTTTTCCAAAAAACGAGTAATACATACTAAGTATGTACTCTTATAAAGTATGGACATGAGATTTTTATAGAGAATGTACGAATCCCGCATTCCATACTTGGCCACTTTTTGGATCGTGGGTTCTCGGTCTGGTGGGCTCAAAATTGGGCCTTTATTGCTCTGTATCCTACAAATAGCACCCAAAGTTCTGCAATATACAAATTGATAGTCGAACTTGCGGACTGCCTGGCTCAAGATTGCACTTCTATTGTTCCGTGTCTTCTAGACAACACTCGGAGGAAACGAGTAATACATACTAAATATGTAATTTTTTAAACTATGGACATGATATTTTATAGAGCATGTCTGGATCCCTCATTCCATACTTAGCCACTTTTTGGATCACAGGTTCTCGGGCTGGAGGGCTCAAAATTGGGCCTCTATTGTTCTGTTCCCTACAAACAACACCCAAAGTTCCGCGATATACAAATGGACAAGAGGACTTGCGGGCTGGCTAGCTCAACATTGCACTTCTATTGTTTCGTGTCCTCCAAGAAGTAGTCATACTTTCGTGATATACAAATTGAAAGATGGACTCCAAGACTGGAGGGCTCAAGATTGCCATTGTTTATAGATGGTCATCCCTATCAACTATCTAACATTATAAAAAAAACATGATTTTCAAGTACTAAATTATTAATATTAAATATTGATATTGTACAATTTAATTACATAAATTATCAATATTGAACTTGCCTATCTGGTAACTCGCCTATTTGGAAAACCATGAGCCAAAATTTTTGTACAATATGAAACGAGGAAGCAGTCGGCCAAGTTGGTGATATAAAAGTAAGTGAAATCTGAAGGCTTGAATTCGCCAACTTTTGAACCTAGAAATTTTTCGAAAAAATGAGTAATACATACTAAATATGTACTATAAAGTATGGGCATGAGATTTTATAGAGCATGTACGGATCCCGCATTCCATACTTAGCCACTTTTTGGATCACGGGTTCTCTGGCTCAAAATTGGGCCTCTATTGTTTCGTGCCCTACAAATAGCACCTAGAATTCCATGATATACAAATTGACAAGAAGACCTGCGGGCTGGCTGGCTGAACATTGCACTTCTACTATTCTATGTCCTCCAAACAACACTCGGAGTTCCACGATATACAAATTGAAAGACAGACTCCACGGCTGGTGGGCTCAATATTGTGATTGTTTATGGATGGTAATCCCTATCAACTATCTAACATTATCTAAGAACATTATTTTCAATACTAAATTACTAATATTAAATATTGATATTGTACAATTTAATTAGACAAAAAAGTTTGTACAATTTGAAATAGGGAAGCGGTCGGTCAGGCTGGCGATATAAAAGTAAATGAACATCTGAACACGTGCATCTGCCAACTTCCACACCTAGAAATTTTTCGAGAAACAAGTAATACATACTGAATATGTACTTTTATAAAGTATGCACATGAGATTTTATAGAGAATGTACAGATCCCTCATTCCATACTTAGCCACCTTTTGGATCACGGGTTCTCAGGCTGGCGGGCTCAAAATTGAGCCTCTATTGTTTCGTGTCCTGCAAATAGAACCCATAGTTCTGTGATATACAAATTGACAGGCGGACTTGTGGGTTTTCTAGCTCAACATTGCACTTCAATTGTCCCATGTCCTCCAAACAACACTCAGAGTTCCATGATATACAATTTGATAGACAGACTCCAGGAATGGCGAGCTCAAGATTGTGATTGTTTACGGATGGTCATCCTATCTAAGATTATCTAAAAAAAGTTATTTTCAAATACTAAATTATTAATATTAAATATTTATATTGTACAATTTAATTACATAAAATTATCAAAGGATGTTAAATCGCTTATTTTTAAAAAAATGAAGGAAACAAAACAAAGTTTTTTAAAATTCTATCACTGCAAGCATAACAATGACCAATTTGAATTTTAAGGGCCTCTTGTTGATATGATAGCACAATTGGACTTCGCAAAGTATATATTTGTTGATTTCAAATTATTCCAGGAGATTAATTTTACCAAGTTCATCGATCAAGGAAAAATGCTAAAACAAGCCACATACTACGTTTGTGTCACAACACCATACAAATTATCAGGCGGATTTGTGGGCTAGCAGGCAAAAAAATTGAAATTCTATTGTTCTATGTCCTCCAAACAATACTTAGAGTTCCTCGATATACAAATTGATAGACGAAGCATACAACCAAGAACCAACTAAACTCCAAACAAGCCACAAGCAAGTTCCCACAAGGTTCCATAGAGAAGGACGGATCGACCTTTGCATTAAACAATTTGATATACAAAGAAAAGATGTCGTGACATTTGTTTTCTCTTACATCTAGTATATGTTCCCAGTAGAAAATAACCGGGGCCATGGGATATATGCGGTTTGCTGCCATGCTTCCCATTTTTGGACCGAACAATCTTATGCGCATGCAATCTCAAGTACTCAAGTCCGACGAACATTCATCTGAATGTTGAAGAAATATTACAGAGACACATGAGATATTTTTGTTTCCTGCCAAAGTTTGATATGATTTTTTTTCCCTTCTCCAATCAATATGAAAATTTTCATTGTCCTCATTTAAGGTAAATTTGCTATGTATCCAAAAGTCATGCAGCATGTAGACACTGCTTGCGTTTTTCTATATATATGTTTCATATGACAATTCTTCCAACTTAGGAAGCACATTTTGTAACAGAGGCTTCCTAACTATACAATGCATAGTTGTGTTTCCCACGGTTCGGATGGCATCATTGAGGCAATGTCCATATATATATGGACATTTTTCACCGCATCGCAGACAATCAATCATATCATCACTTATCAAAGAGGAGGCAAAAGAAGGAGAGTTGCATTTCACACATACAGGTTCAAAAGGGGTCGAGTACACATTCGCTGCAACCAAAACACCTTCAACCTGGGAACCTGAGCATAGGAATTAACACATTGAACGATATAATACACAACTAAACCCACCCCCCCTTAAAAAAATAAAAATAAAATAAAACAAGCCACAAAAATTTGGTGAAGGCTATTTGTATAAGCAAAGTGAGGATGATTTTGTGGATGTATACGCACAATAGTTGTAGAGCTAGGTAGTTTCTTCAGATCCTGTACTATATCTGCTCACAACTCTGTTACAAGCATTTCCTGGGTTGTGTAAAAGATCCTTTCTCTAACATCCCTTTTCTTTGTTATATTTTTGAAGAGCATAAGTGGAAACTGGCCTTTATGAAATTATTGTTCCATTGACGAAAATAAATTTGAATAGGTATCGAACAATTGCAGTTGCAACATGGAACAATGCAATATTTGTGTAAGTTACCTGAGATACATGCGCATGTGAAAGTAAAGGAAAAAACTGGATATGGAAAGCGGTACCATTGCCTTGTCATTGTCCGACTCTCCATCCTTTATATGGAGAATGTGTTGTGAGCCAAGTTTTCTCGCCAGTGTGACAACTGCGCCAATGGTTTTGATTGGGCAAATATCACTACTTTGTGTAAGCTACCTGATAGTCACGTCTGGGACAAAATGATATTTTGAACAAACAACAATAATTTTTTCCACGATAATTGTTTCGTTGAGCAAAATAATCCGATCACAATCACCACGGTCATATACTGTTTTGGGAAATAGATAAAAATTTGTAATGGATATCCCATTACCCAACAATATCTTTTATGCAGGTTTCTGGACAAGTTGTGTAGGAATAGTTAGTGTTACTGTCAGCATGGCCTCCTTGTCTGTCATGTCAGTAGGCATAATGGATCTAGTTTTGTTTGCCTTGTCCAAGTAGGTGCTATAGATGACCATTATTTCCCTAACGAAAACTTGTCTAGTTCGAACACTTGTCCAGTTCAGCGGTTGTTCAAGCCCTCTATTGATAGTACTTTGGGTGTCACAACTCTAGACCCGGTGAAAAATTTTGAATAGGAAAACTAAACTGAATGGTACTGTGCATTTTTTTTTTTTGTATTCTTCTTTCACTAGCATAAGTCTACAAGTACATGCATAGCTTCGATGAAATATGGAGCCAGAGTTTTTCAACCACACCTCTTAGTCTGCGGAACCTGCGCTATGTTCGGTGTCTCACTTGTACTATTTGATACTTCTTGTGAACTGCAAACCATGTATTGCAGATGACATCATCATATTCACCATGTCGTAGATGAATAAATAGTTGAGGATATTTGTTTTGTAAACATACTAAGAGTAGAGTGTATGCATCTTTACCTTTGGACGGGTCGGTCTGCTGATGTCTTGGATGACTGACTGCTCATGGCCATGTCACTAGTCCAACTTTTTCTAATGGAAGCATGTGCAGATGAACATTAGGACTAAACAAGAATATGCATTGTATATTGTCCATTAGAAGGAATAAACAAGCATAAAATTGTATGCACCTGATTTTTTGATTGGAAAAATGTGTAATAGTAAACATGGCATGAGGGCGGGGCACCATGGCCTATCTATATATCGTGGAGCCCCAGAAGCCAAGGGAACAATCTTGAACCCACCAGCCTAGCACCCACAATCGACAAAGTGGATAAGTATGGAATAATTTATAAGCGTGACCATAGATGTGAAACCGTTAGTCCGCCAACTGGCACACCAAGGAATTTTAGGAAAGACCACTAAGAAGATCAATTAGAAAACAAAAGGGATAATAGAAAATGGAAAAAGTAGAAATAGGGAGGGCATAAAGGTCCATTGCTACCAAGCCATCATTTTCTAGTCTAATATTATATGCCCCCACCTAGTTTGTATATTTAATTTACTAGCACAATTGGTATACCTTTTGGAAGATTGTACCACATAACCCTCTGTTGTTGCACAAAAAAATTCATCTTCCTGTCCAACCAACCTGTTCTTCCAAGGTAGCAACACTAAATATGCAATGGACATGAAGGCATGTTAGTATGATGAAAGACATGTAAAAGAAAGAGAAACATGTATATTTATTCCAATGTAACAACAAACAAAATACGATTCACATGAGAATACACAGAAATATATTATATTTGAAGGAAGAAAAGGACCAAAAAAAAAGGTGCAAAGAAGCAGAACAAGCACAACAAATATATAGACAGTAAATGAAAAAATGAACACTGGAATATGAAATAAGAGTACGGGTATCCACTTCTGTAATTCCTCGTCTACATTCCCGCCAAAGAGTCCATCGCCCTCTCTAGCCATTCTGTTTGTTTAAATGTAGCAATACAACGAAAATACAACAGACATGAAGTAGGTTAGTATGCAGGAAGATATGTAAAGAATATAAGTTATTATGTAGGAAGGTACACAACATCTACATACAATAAACTAGGTGAACAAATATACAGACAATAAATCAAATACAAAAAAACACAATATGAAATAATAGTACAAGCATGCACCTTTCTATCTCCTCTTCAACTGATGTAGTCAAGACTCCGTCGTTTTCTCCAGCTATTCTGTTTGTTTGAATGTGGGAGCACACAAAATACAATGAACATGAATGGAACCTAGTATGCACAGGAGAACAAGTAATATGTAGATACAGTAAAAGAGACCTAACGAATACTCTAAAAGATAGGAAGAAATATGAACCTTTGCGCTTCTCCATCCATAGCTATAAATATGTAATTTTTTTTCCCTGCCCAAAATATATTACAAGCCACAAAATATTATGAAATTGCATGGCTGTAGCTAAACGATTTATTGTTTTCCCTGGAAAAGTATCCAGATATGCTTCCAGACATGGAAATATAATTTTGCAGATTCTTTGTTGTCCATATCATATCTCAAATACAAGAAAAATTGTATCATGGGCACACCAGTCTGTGTAGAGGAAAAAAAACATGTATTTTCATATGGCCACATTTTACCATACATGGTTTATAAATGCAGCCTGCATATGTTTTATTTTAACAAAAAAACAATAGATATTGCAATTTCACATGTACTTCTCAAATTGTTTTTCATGCAACTATTTTCTTTCATGTCAACACTGAAGGACCAACAAAATATCATAGAAGATTAGATATTGACCTCACCAGACAGGGAAAATAACACAATTGCATTTCGACTCGTGGGTGCAGGGGATGAACATCGTAAAGCACCCCAAAAAACAATACTAATAATAAAAAAACATCTCCAACTACCGGCGCAGGACCCCAACCCTGCAAAGCTGAATCAAACAAAATAAAACAACAATCACCAAACCAACGAGAAAGCATGAATAGGCCCAACTGTATCCCCAGGGCTCCAAAGCGTAAAACTAATCCAAACAAACACAACCAACAATCGACGAACCAACGAACCAGCAAACAAGTAACAACCATCAAACCAATAAACAACATATGTATCTCCAACGATTATGAAATTGCAGTCGAACCATAGAACGAACCAGAAACATATGATGAGCATGCCAGTATAAATAAGCAAACATTCTTACTTGCAAAATAAAAACACTAAACAACAAACAAGGAAGAGAAAATGAAACTATGGCATGGAAAATTACTCTCAAACGATGAAAGGCAGAAGCACATGTTGAATTGTGAACCAAACAACACCAACAAGCAACAACGGACGAACCAACGAAGAAGAAGCACTCACCAAACTAGTAAACAATGTATGTAGCTTCAACGATGACGAAATTGCATTGCAAGGCTAGAAGAAGAATGAAAGATACAATGCCTATTCAACTGGCGATGGACAACAATATTGTGCAAAATCACTACAACATTGTATGGAAATTTTCGAGGAAAAATGTACTCCGAGAAGTGTATTTAGATAAACATTTAAGTCTGTCAGGCTGTCTAAGGACCTCATGGTATCAAAACATTTAATTTGTCAAGCATGTTGGAGGACCTCGCGTCATGTAAACATTTAAGCTATCAGGCCTATTCAAACACCTCAAAAAAAGTGTCAATACATTTCAATACAAATACATGTGGCAAGGATGTTATAAACTTTGGAATTATCGATCACTATAAGCTTGGATATCTAAACATTTTAATATGATTAGTACAAATAAAAAAATCACTATATATGATCTAAGACAATGCTAGCATAAGACAAACATTCAAACTAATGCTAGCATTAATCCACCTTCAAGCAATGCATAAGAAAAATATATGATTCAAAAAGACTGTAGATGATGAAAAAGTTTGGATATGCTAACATATAAAACATTGGGAATAGCGAAGCTAGCAATAAGACCTCCAATCTGTTATCCAATCAGATCACTACACATATGGTACTTTTTATTATATAAAATTCAATGTTTTTAGTTCCCTAGCTCCAACAATAGATATTGTGCAAATATTTGTGGTCAAAGGAAAAACTAATGTGAGGTCAACGAATTATCGATCGCTATAGTCCCTCTATGCCTATGGAAGGGACTAATAAGTCACTCAATCTTATGTAATTCCAACATTTAGCAAACATGATAAGTTTACCATAAATTTTATATTGTTGTGAATAAAGAATAAATATAATAAGGTTCCTATAAATTTCATATTGTTTTGATTAAAGTATAACTTTAGAATCAAAGTTGTTTTCTAAAAATAAAATATATCATGTAGATGTTTTAATTATATTGATTTTCAAAAAAGTGAAAGATTATTTTTTTTGTGTGTTGATTACAATTGTCATCTTTTAGGATATTTACAGAATTCTTGTTCTCATATATGAATCTCATTCGTCATAATGAAAAGAGGCCAAATTTCAATTAAAATGTTGGACATTTCAATAAAGTAAAGAAGAGAAATAGGATGAAGAAACTCAATCAACACAAAATATTGAGGTTAATCCTACTTATCTAGAAAATCGACAAACACAATATTTTAAGAAAACTAATCTTAATTGGTTAAAAATGGAACTTGGGATAAAGAAGAAGACAAGAATAAAGGGATTTTATAGTGGAGGATGGAAGTTCTACATGTTAATTCTTGTCAGTATTGAAAAGGTTTCATGAATACACCTCTCATTCCTATAGGACATTAGTCCCCTCTAGATTTATTAATCTATCAATTTTCTAGTTAGAGGTGGACAATGTCAATCCTGTCACATCCCCAAAGTGCACATAGCTAAATATTATGATTGTGAACTCTTGAGGACATGCATCATTGTGACGTTTCTCACTCAGTTTCTTGGGAACCCCAAGGTTACTTCATATGGAATATGCCTCTTCACCTAGATCATACCCATACTTTGTCCTAGGATACCAAAGAGTTACACTTCTACTCTAGTGAAACTATTGTATACTTAGACAATTGTTAACAACTTCAATGTGACACCCTTGTTTCCCCCAACTTGTAATTATTCATGATTAAAGATTTCCATGCCATGGCATGCAAACAATGTAAATGCATTATTGTTTAATTATAACTGCCAACAACTGAATGTGAGGGTGAAGCCTTGAGTACTGGCCATGATACCATGATAGGTATTAGTGAGGGAGCAAGAAGGGGGTTCGTATGTAAACACCCCAAGCCACCTTGGTGAAGAATGTGAAGGAAATGATCATATTTCCTCTAACGTGCAGCTGAAGCCAAATGGTAAGGGGAAGGGGTTAGTAGTTGAACAACCAAACACCCTTAATGAATGTAGATATGGAAAATATGGCTAGGAAAACAGAGGCTTCCGGTCGAAGGTACAACAAAGTACCAATTTTGTAGTCCAAGATTGACCCACGAAGTTCCTTCTGACAGAAGAAATGAAGGGATCGGTCGAGAACCTTCCCAAGGGGATTACATGTAGGGAACACTCAAGAAAGGAAAGGGTAAGAAGACCCAGAAAATAGGGAGAGACAAAAAGCATAGATGGGAGGAAAATAGTGGTTGCATGTGAATGCACGAGGGAGTACATAAAATCCCCTAGCGATATCATGGCTTGTCATGGGGTTTGCCTACAACCGAAGTGACTAAGCATAAAAAACCTATGGTTGGGTGGAAAGGTGAACACCCACAATAAGTTTGTTGGCCATAAATCGTAATAGATAAGTATTTTCATACCATGTGTAATTGAATTGTAATTTATTGCAAAATACCTGTAATTGTCTTGGGGATGTGAATGATTGTTTAATGATTAGACTAGTTTTCCTCTTGCATGTTTTTGTATTTAAGCAATTGAGGAACTATCTGGATATGGGCATGCTTCATACATGTGAATGATTGAGCCTCATGTATTGGCACGAGTTAAAGGAAGGAAATTATGACTTTGCTAATCATATACACCGTTACATTTATACATATATATACTTCTAGTTATATTAGGTTCCTTGGAAAAGGGGAGACAAAGACATATGAAATAAATGAAACCCCTGAGTGGAGAAAAATGTGTTAAATTTGGTAGCATCAAAGGTCATTCTCCAATGAGAGGCCATATGGTCCACCCTGAGGCTAGCCAGGTAGATTTGGAGAATCAACCAGTCTTGTGAGGTATTGAAAAAATCTAGGGGGAACGTACAACCTCTGTGAGTCAAACTAAAAGTCAAGACAAATGAGATGTTATGTGAGTCTAATGCAAAAGTCAGGGAGAACGTACAACCTTTGTGAGCATATAAAGTATAGTGCAAAAGTCAATGGGAATGTAAAACCTCTGTGAGCATAGATAGACTAGTGAAAACGTCAGGGGGAATGTACAACCTCTGTGAGCCTAGTTAAGCCTTGTGAGCCATGAGAAAAAGTCAATGCATCTAGTAAATGTTAGGTTGAATATAAAATTCCTATGAGATAGAAACAAACATTATTTCTATTATTGCAAATGATATAAATATATTGATCTAGTGCGTTGGCACATGTAACATTATCCACCATGAAGAGAATTTTGAATTTCCTTGTAAAGAGTCAAGTTGTAACTGGAGTCTTAAGTCTAGTTCTATTTTATAACTAAAGTGTAATGTTGAGTTGTAACTGAAGTCTTAAGTCTAGTTCTATTTTAGAACTAAAGTGTAATGTTGAGTTGTAACTGAAGTCTTAAGTCTAGTTCTATTTTAGAACTAAAGTGTAATGTTGAGTTCCAACTGAAGTCTTAAGTCTAGCTCTATTTTTTAGCTAAAGTGTAATGTTGAATTGCAACTGAAGTCTTAATTCTAGTTCTATTTTCAAACTAAAGTGTAATATTGAGTTGTAACTGAAGTCTCAAGTCTAGTTCTATTTTCGAAATAAAGTGTAATGCTGAGTTGTAACCAGTCTCAATTCTAGTTCTAAGTTCGAACTAAAGTATGAATCCAAGTTATGATTAACTCATGCAAACAGGTTACTATTTTGAGCCTCTCTTCTTCCCCTCCTTAGCCTATATAAGCAGAGGTATAACCCTCTCTTAAACATAGTTTTGAGATGCATGTTAAGGGTGAAGCAATAGAGGCACATATCAGTGATAAAGAGGCATCATACCAAAGCAACATATCAGTGTTATAGATCAACAATAGGGGCAACATATCAGAGGCGTACTTTAGCAATGTATTTTAGGTCTTTGTTACGTCAGAGTCATCTTGGCAAGCTCTGTAAGAGAAGAACATTCATGGTGGATATTTGTAAGTGATCTTACATTATTAATGCAATAAAGGAATATCATTTGTTGGGGTTTTTCTCCCTGTGTAGGGTTTCCCAGGGTATATGTGTTGTTGATGTGCATGGTTACTCATCTACACAGTTATTTCTATTCGATTATGATTTGATATTGTTGAACTATATTAAGATGGACTCAAAGTGTTGAAGAAAATAAAAGAATTAATCTACATAAGAAATCAAGCTCATAATTTAACAAAATGAAGGAGGAGACCAAGAAGGTATGGTAAACCCTTGATAATGGATTTGGAAGGATCCATGAGAAGTAAAGCCCAAATTTGGGCTATTATTCAAGGAAAATCCTTGAAGAAACACTCGAAAATGTCTAAGTCCAAATTCAGACTGTTACAACTAAGAGAACCCCCTGTTTATGCTTAAAAGAATTGCAGTTGTAGATTTTTCTTAACAATCATATATGGATCGTAGATCTGGATACATCTCTACCTTTAATTGGTAGGTGGCGAGAATAAATCTCATACGTCGATCTAGTGTAAAAAAATGTCATGACCCTTCATTGGAGTAGGCCATGACACTTGTAGAAGACAAACTTTGAATCAACAAGGACTGTTAATCTATCGTAGGGCTGAGGGATGAATCTCGACCCTTGAGGTTGAGTGAGAGGGAAAATTGTTTCATCCATGGGTTCCATGCCTTACCCTATAAGAGCGAAGAGAGAGAAAGTGATGTCGACGTGACGTGTCATGCTTACATGGCAACCAATGTGTCATGAGGATAACACATGTCGACACTTGGTTCATCAAGAGGATAAACGTGAGCCCTATTGGGATCAGGGATTTAGACGGTTTCCTTAATCGTTGATCGTTGGTTTTTCATATGGATAAATCTCAACCATTCATTGAAGAGGGTTGGTTGGAGTGAGTGGAAGTCCCAGTGGGGAAGGAACTCTGACAAAGAGACTATGAGATTCAATGAGAACCATTTATCATAATATGGGAAAGGTCGAACCTTAGCCATATATCAAAGGGGGTCCTACTCAAGTTAGGAAAAAAAAGTAAGTGATGTCAGCACGATGTATCATGTCAATGTGGCACTCAACGTGTCCCAAGGGGTCACACGTGTCAGCCTGAAATTCATAAGAAGGTTCAAGTGGGATTCTCTATTGGTATTATATTCTAGAATAGGTGTCTTAATTATAGTTGTTCGATCTATAGATCAAATGATATGAACCATTAGATTTGATGAAGGTGTTATCTCTGAGAATCACCCTCAGACTGCAATAGGATAAGCCCAGTACCCATCAAAATGTAAATGGATTAAAATGGTTTGAGTAGGTGGATCAATAAGAATTTAAAGAAAGGAAAATACAACATACAACACTGTAGATCAATGATGGACCATTGGGTTATGGAGTCAAAAATAATTGTCTCATTGAAGGCATTTAAGCTCCCTATCAGACAAAATATTTTCTTAAATATGAAGAGAAGGATAAGAGAATAATATAAATAAGAATACTTGCTAAGCTAAGATCATCCCTGCAAAGAGAATAGACGTGTCTGAATAATAAACAATGAAACATGGGAAATATGATAGTAGATCCTCTATCACCTCAGGAATCCATAAATCAAATATGCTACATCTAGACAAGAATAAAAACAGAAAGTGTTTGAGTGATAAACGATGAAACACGAGCAAGATGACTACCACCTAAGGAATCCATAAATCAAAGATACTATGTCCAAACAAGAAGAAAAACAGAAAGTGTCTAAGTGATAAATGATGAAACATGGGAAAGATGATAGCGGATCATCTACCGCCTCAGGAATCCATAAATCAAATATGCTACATCCAGAAAAGAAAAATAGAACAACATGTGAACTAAGAAGACAATTTGATAAAACAACTCAAAGGAATCTTCAATAACATAATATTTTACAGTTCATGCCCTCCGTCTTACAAACTAAAATACAGAGTCATAAATGTTTCTCAAAACCTCCTCTGGTCTTGGGCCTGAACTCCCCTCTCTCATATCATTCATCAAATGTATTTATAATCAAAACATAATACAACAACTAGGAGTGTGAGTTGGCCTTCCTATTCAAGGCTTTTCGACTGTGCATCCTTTTGTTAGACTATGTGTGTTTCCCTTGTCAGGTGAAAACTCAGATCAGCATGGCCTTGTAGGAAAAACCATCCATCGTGGTACCTCAGGTTGACAGTTTTGTCTCCTCAACCATATTTTCCATGCCTTCCATTTATGGAGTGAAATGAGGTTTCAACTACCAGTCCTCATTCATTAACTGAATTATCCTTGGGATCGAGACGTGGCTTGATGACTAGGGGAGATCATGTGTTGTTGTCGGATTTGATGTTATACAAGCACGTGATTGCAAGGACATCAAAGGTGTTTTGGATCCACATCACTTTTGAGCCCACAATTCACCACCTTCTGCCATGTAGCTCTTTCTCTATACCATGGTTTCAATTGAGGGACCGCTCAAGAATTTTATCATTCGAGCATGTTATGTCCCCATAATGAAGCGTGGTCATCGATCTAGTCGTGATATGCAATCTGGGAATCCCTTCTTTTTATACCATGTGCAACTCTTGGATGGACCATGTTTCCTACTTCAAATATCAACGATTCACAACTACCTCGAGAGTTTGAGCTTCTGGCCTTTTCAATGCATAGATCTTACAATCCTCCAGATTGTTTTATCTCTGAAGTGAGAGATCTGCCTCCATGTGTCCTCTTATTTTGGATGACCGAGATACACTTTGGGATTTCTTCTTCTTATTTCTTGTGAAATCCTTCGAAGTTTCATATTTCTGAAGTGTTAGAACCAACGTCGCATGGCCTCTTGATTTGGACGACCGAGATTCACTTTGGGAGTTCAGGCTTCAAGCCTTTTCGATGGATAGCTCTTACAATCCTCTGGAGTTTTGTATCTCTGAAGTGAGAGATCTGCCTCCACGTGTACTCTTGATTTGGACGATCGATATTCACTTCGGGACTTTGGGAAATTCTTGCTCCATTCCTTCACTCCATAGAATTTCTGGATTGCTAAGTCTCCGAAGTGTTAGATCTTTCGACGTGTTTCCTCATCCTTCAATGGCTCAGATTTACTTTGGGATTTGAAGCCTTCTGATGATACTGCTGCAAGGATCAACGTTTCTTATTGATTTGAGATTAACGGTACACAATTACTTTGAGAGTTCAGGCTTCAGGGGTTTTCCTTCTGCTTGTTCGCGTAATCCTCTGAAGTGTAGTATTTCTAAAGTGTTAGATCTAGTGACGCATGTCCTCAGCCTTCAATGAATCATATTTACTTCGAGACTTTAGGAATTATGTCTATTCACTAATCCTTGCGCAATTTTGACATGCCAAATACACGCGAGTTGTTGATCTAAACTGCTCCTGGGATCTCCACCTTTGAAAAATGAACCCGACCGCTACTTTTATTTTAGCCCAAAATAGACTGCTCTGAATGTTGCTCTTTGTTCTCATGGATGTTTCCTATGCAATAAAAATACTTGGACGACTTGTTGCGACCCTTGAAAACTTCATGTGATAACATTGGCTCCACAGGGGATGGCATGTTCCCTATGAGCCTCCAACAAAAAGAAGCTCGAATGGTCTTTTCCATTTGGTTGTTTCCACAAAATATGCACGCCTGAAAGCATGTCTGACATAGCCCTTTCAAGTCATGGGTGGGTAGGGCTACGTCAGGTTTGATACAGCCCTGCCCACCCACGGGTCGGAAGGTCACGTACTCAGGATCGTTCTTCTCTCCTTGTCCCAAAGAACTCTAAAACGGCTCTACTATTTTCCTTTCGGAAAATATGCACCCACAACAAATTCTCGTGGGATCCCCTCTTTGCACTTAGGAGATCGGATTTCACACTTTCATGAATCCGTAGGTCAAGCGCCTGTCTCTCAAATATCCAAAACCCGAAAACAGTCAACGCTAACCCTTCCTCTTTCTCTTTTGGACTTTTCCTTATCGCGATTTCTGCGGTCGCGGTGTCAAGAAAATTTTTCCCTTGATTTCTGAAACCCGATTTTCTGAAATTCCGATACGCTCACAAGGTTGACTTTTCAATGCCCCTTTACTTTTGTCGAGACTTTGGACTTCGCAATATCACGAATCCTAATACAATGAATTCGAAACTCCCCTACATGAAACTCCGAAACGGTCAACTGAATTGACTTCTACGTCAATAGTGTTCCACCTGTCCACCTTGCTGACTCTTGTGGCCCCACACCATTCTCTTAGCCTTCAGGACTTCACAGTTCGGGATATCGCGATTCCCGTTGCAAAGTTTATGGGACTTCCACCTACAAAATCCTGAAATGGGAATCTGCTTGCAAATCCAATTGCCCTTGTGTCTTGGATCTATGGTCCTACTCCTCCCGAGATTAGAACCTTTAGGAATACTCATGGTAACTCCCTTGCTCTTCCGTGAGATCTGATGACTCATGAGACTTCGTGAATTCTCTTCAGAGAATTCTAACTGTCCATTCTTTCTCTTGTGAACTTCTGCACAACTAACCAAGGTGTTTCTCTCCACGGAACTCATCCTCCTGCGGTCCCTCATCACTGTGCCTTCCTTCAAAATCCTTCGAAGGTCTAATTCTTTCTGAGCTTTCCCCAACTTTGAGTCTTTCAGAAAACTCTTGCGTGCACTCCTTGCGGCAGACTTTCAAGAACTTCCAAGTGTTGAATCCCTTCGACCTTGCGCACACCTGCAACAATAGTCTCTCAGTGCTTCGCTCAGATTCAAAACTCTAAGGCTTTACTCGGCTTGCGCACTCCTTGCATGGCCCCTGTGCCCAACTGCACTTCTGTGGAAATGAGAACAAAAGCTATCTCTCCTGAGCTTTCAGAGACAACCCTCTGAACACTTTGTCTATGCACTCCTTGCAGACAATTCAACTGCACTCCTTGCAGGAACTCTTGCTCAGATAGAGAAAGAATCGAAACTCATTCCTTTTCCCTTTCCTCTTAGATTTCAAACATTCAACAAGAAATCATTCATACATAGCATAAAAAAAGTTGCATGATAGAAAGAGTAAAACATTCATGAGCATAACATTCAAAGATGCATACACAGAGAATATATGGACACCATGAGTCTGAATCACAACTTTCTTGTATTAATTCAGAACTTCTGTAAATGGATTCTGCTACACAGCTCTCTCTCTGCTTCTCTTCTATACTCATCCAGAATAATGTTACAATATACAATGAGGGTGTCTATATCCTGTTTCCCTCTTGCGCTCTAAAACTGTCTAATCTACACATTCAATTCTACCTACTTGCATTAACTACCATAAATGCCTTCTATCTACTAAGGACGAGAGCGGATTGCTCAAGGTCCATTTACATTATACAAGTGCACTTCTTCTTAATGGCTTCATTTAAGATCACGCAATAACTTCGAGGCAAATTCAAAATTTTGTGTTGGGCACTTTTCCAGCTATCCATTGTCTTCGCACTGGCTCGCTTGAGATGCTCCTGCATCATACTCCCTGGCTTGAAACTTTTCATGGTCTCCTATCCATGAGCTCGCATATGGTGTGTCCATGCCTCTGGATCCCCGCTTCGTTCTCCTAGTTGGCATCTTCAACTGGATGCCCTTTCCACTTGACCAAATACTCAAAGTTTTTCTTCTGCCTATTCTTCTTTCTCAGTCTTTTGTCGAGTATGTGCTCCATCTGCAACTTATCTGCAACTGGCATCTGCTTTGTCCACTGGATCACTGGCTGCTCATTTTTTTTCCCAGCTTCCTCAGCTTTATATGGGTACAAATCCGAGAAATTGAATATCAGAGAAATTTCGATCCCATCGGGTAATTCAATCTCGTAAGCATTCGTCCCAAACTTCTTTAAGACCTTACATGGTCCAATTTTCTTCATCTTCAACTTATTATATGTTCCTCTTGGGAACCTTTTCTTTCTCAAATGTGCCAGAATTAAATCACCAACCTCAAATTGAAGTTGTATCCTGTGTTGATTTGCTCTGCGCTTATATTCTTGGTTCGAACTCTGCAAACGTTCCTTCACTTGGCTGTGAAGTTCCTTCATCACCTCTGCGAAATCTTCTGCACTAGCACTCCTAGTTGCATTTTGTTCTGAATATCTCATCTCAGAAATTCCTCTTGGCTGCAGGCCATAGACAATTTGAAATGGACTATGCCCTGTGCTTCTATTAACCGAGTCGTTATAAGCAAATTCTGCCTATGGTAATATGTTGTCCCACTGGCTGTGGTGTTATGTCACCAAGCTTCTCAGCAAGTCTCCCAGACTTCTGTTTACCACCTCTGTCTGTCCATCCGTCTGAGGATGATAAGCTGAACTAAATGACAAGTTGGTTCCCAACTTCATCCATAAGGTCCTCCAAAAGTGCCCTATGAACTTGGTGTCTCAATCCGAAACTATGCTCCTTGGTAAGCCATGAAGTCAAATGACTTCTTTGAAAAACAAACTCGCAATGTGAGTTGCGTCACTGGTCTTCTGACATGGAATGAAGTGTGCCATCTTGGAAAATCTATCCACCACGACAAATATTGAGTCAAATCCTCTTTTTGTTCTTGGCAACCCCAATATGAAATCCATGCTTATTGCATCCCATGACCTCTCAGGTATGGGCAATGGTTCATAAAACCCTGCATTATGTTTCCTTCCCTTTGAATGCTGGAAAATTCTGCATCTGTCCACAAATCTTTTGACATCTGCTCACATTCCCGGCCAAAAATATCACTCATTCAATTTTGCGAACGTCTTGTCATGACCAAAGTGCCCTGCCAATCCTCCGTTGTGTTTCTCCTTTAGCAAATTCTCCCTCATGGAGCATTTCGGAATACACAGCTGATTACCTTTAAACAGTAATCCTTCCTGGATCATGTATTCTACCCATTGGCTTCTATCTCTGAGAATTGGATTCTCAACTGCTTCATACGCCTCCTTAAAATCTTGATCATCTGCGTACATGTTCCTGAGATCATCAAAACCCAACGTTTTGACTCTGAACTCCTGCAATAGCAAACACTTCCTGCTCAAAGCATCAATGACTTTGTTAGCAGTACCATAAATATGTTTAATCACAAAAGTGAAAATTTTCATATACTCAACCCATTTGACATGTCTCTGATTCAAATTTTCCTATTGAGTCACAAACTGTAGTGCATGATTGTCACTGTATAAGACAAACTCTTTCGGGATCAAGTAATGTCTCCATTTCTTCAATGCTTGTATGACAACATAGAACTCCTTGTCATAAGTGGAGTACTTCACTTTCGCTTCATTCAGCTTCTCATTGAAGTATGCTATCAGCTTGTCTTCTTGACTCAAGACTGCCCCTATTGCAAATCCACTTGCATCACATTTCACCTGAAATGTCCTTTGGAAATCCGGCAACACCAAAATTGGTTGTTCCGTGATCTTCCTCTTCAACAGATTAAAACTCTTCTTAACCTCTTCTGTCTAGTGAAAAGACTTGTGTCTTTTTTTCACTGTATCCATCATCAGTGCACTAATTCCACTGAAATTTCTAATGAACTTCCGGTAGAAACTAGCCAATCCATGAAAACCTCTCACCTCAAAAATATTCTTCAGTGATGGCCAATTCTTGATTACCTCCACCTTATTTGGGTCCATCCTCAACTCATCTACAGAAATAACAAATCCCAAGTAAATGAGCTCTATCTTCATGAATGAAGATTTCTTCATGTTTATCAACAACTTCTCCTGCTTTAATTTCTGCATCACTGTAGCCAAATGCTTCAGATGCTCTGCCACTATTTTACTGAAAACCAGTATGTCATCCAGATATACAATAACAAATTTTCTGATGAACTCCCTCAGGACTTCGTTCATCAACCTCATGAAGGTACTCGATGCATTTGTTAAGCCAAATGGCATAACAAGCCATTCATACAACCCTTCGTTTGTTTTGAATGTTGTCTTCCACTCATCACCTTCTCTCATGCGGATTTGATGATAACCACTTTTCAAATCAATCTTTGAAAAATAATTTGCTCCCCTCAAGAAATCCATCAAATCATCCATCCCTGGAAATGGAAATTTGTACCTGATGGTTATCTTGTTAATCATCCTTGAGTCAGTACACATCCTCCATCCTCCATCTTTCTTTGAACTGAGTACTGTCGGAACAACACACGGACTCAAGCTTTCCCTGACCAAACCTTTGTCCAAGAAATCCTGGACTTGTCTTTTGACTTCTTCATTCTCTTGCAGCATCAATCTATACACGACTTTGTTTGGCAAACTAGATCCTGGTATGAGATAAATATGATGACTCACACTTCTGATCGGTGGCAATGAATGAGGTAGTTCGTCCACTACTATGTCAACGAACTCTTCCAATAGTTCCTGAACTTCTTCTGGTAAATCATCTACTCTTTTGTTGGTCAAAACAACCTTTGGTTTCCTGACCACAATGAACTGTGGATTTTCCTTCTTCTTAACCTCTGTACGAAGTTCCTTCCCACTCATGAGAAGTGCATTGTTGCTTACTTCCGGTTTCACCTCCTTATCCTTGATTGGAAGCAACATGTGAGTCCTCCCATTCTTCTTTAGGGTGTATGTGTTCATTCTCCCATCATGAATCACATTCCTGTCATATTGCCATGGTCTACCTAGCAATAGATGACAAACATCCATAGGAATAACATCACATAGTATCTTATCATTATATCCTCCTATCTTAAATTCAACTAAACATTGTTTAGTGACAGTTACCTGATGTCCTTTTTGTAGCCACAAAACTCTGTATGGGCTTGAATGATCAATTGTCTCCAGCTCCATCTTTTCTACCATCTCTGTAGAAACAAGATTATCCGTGCTACCACTATCCACGATGACCTTGCATACCCTATCCTTGGTCTTGCAAGCAGTCCTAAAAAGTCTAGTTCTTTGGACTGAACTCTCCACCTCCTTCTCTGGTGTCAAAAGAACTTTTCCCATCATCAACGATCTTTCGCCTTCAGAGTCTTCTACCTCAACATCTTGCCTTTGTGCTTCGGTGATGTGAGTTTCTCCTCCTTCTTTCTTTTTTTCTAGACACTTGTAAGACTTGTGCCCATTCTTTCCACATGTGAAGCATGTTATTACTCCACCTCTTCCTCTTCCTCTACCTCTAGTACGAGGAAAAGTATTATTGTCAGCATAATCTCCTCTCTATTCAGTATGCTTCCCTTGCTGTTCAATATATTTCCCTTTATGTGAGGTTCCACCTCTCTCAGTTCGAGTCTGAGGTTTCTTCCAGTCCTCCTTGGGCTTCTAATATTTATCCTGGGCAACCAATTTGCCTTTGGGCTGACTTCTGCCTTGGCCTCTTTGACCCTGCTTTCGGCTCAGCTTCTCTTCATCTTTTAGAGCCATTTGATAAGAATCTTCCACCATTCGGATGGTTACCATGCTCATCTCATCCTAGATGTCGTATCTCAGACCATTCATGTATCTGGCAACTTTTTCATCATCGCTCTCCCGATGACTTGCCCTGATGTTCAGCTTGTAGAATTCTTCAATGTATTCTTTCACTGTCATCAGCTTCTATCTCAGGTTCTGCATTCTTTTGAACAGCGTAATTTGATAATCCCTGGGGATGAATTTCGCCTTCATCTTTGTGATCATTCTATCCCAGCTCTTGATCTTTTGCTTGCCTTTGCAGTGTCTCTCAGCTTGTAGTTCATCCCACCACAATGCTGCATGTCCCTTCAATCTTGTGACATCATGCTTGACCTTCTTGTCTTCTTCGACATCTTCATAGTCAAAGTATGTGTCCAGAGCTCTAATCCAGTCTAGAAGCTTCTCTGCATCTAGATTTCCCTCGTAAACTGGAATGTCCATTTTCGCTCTTGCACCCATTCTTGCAATAGCTCTGATCAAAGGTTTGTTTGCTGCATCTTCAGCTGCAACTTCTTCTTCTTCATGTTCAGCTTTAATTTCACTTTCGGAATCACTAAGATCCCCAGCACTGACTGTATGCCTCTGTGCTGTCTCCATGTCTTCAAGTCTAGCACGTAGATCACACATTTCTTTCTCCATGGCCGGATCAGTCATCTGCCTACCTCTTCTTCTCAGCATTTCCCTCTCCTCTAGTGGATCGGGTGTTTTTCTGTCCCTTCTCCTTGACGGCATGATGAATCCTCTTTTTCTCTGCTACAGAAAGCAAAGAAACTTTTTGTGTTCTGATACCAAACCTGACGCAGCCCTGCCCACCCGCGGGTCGGAAGGTCACGTACTCAGGATCGTTCTTCTCTCCTTGGCTCGAAGAACTCTAAAATGGCTCTTCTATTTTCCTTTCAAAAAATATGCACCCACAACAAATTCTTGCGAGATCCCCTCTTTGCACTTAGGAGATCAAATTTTGCACTTTCGCGAATCCGTAGGTCAAGCGCCTGTCTCTCAAATCTATGAAACCCGAAAACAGTCAACACTGACCCTTCCTCTTTCTCTTTTGGACTTTTCCTTATCACGATTTCAGCAGTCGCGGTGTCAAGCAACTTGTTCCCACGATTCCCGAAACCCAATTTTCTGAAATTTCGATACGCTCACAAGGTTGACTTTTCAACACCCCTTTACTTCTGTCGGGACTTCAGACTTCAAAATATCACGAATCCTAATACAATGAATTTGGAACTCCCCTCCACGAAACTCTAAAATGGTCAACTGAATTGACTTCTACATCGATAGTGTGCCACCTGTCCACCTTGCTGACTCTTGTGGCCCCACACAGTTCTCTTAGCCTTCGGGACTTCGCGGTTCGGGATATCGCGATTCCTGTTGCAAAGTTTACGAGACTTCCACCTACGAAATCCCGAAATGGGAATCCTCTTGCAAATCCAATGGCCCTTGTGTCTTGGATCTACGGTCCTACTCCTCCTGAGCTTAGAACCTTTAGGAATACTCGCGGTAACTCCCTTACTCTTCCATGAGATCTGACGGCTCACGGGACTTCGTGAATTCTCTTCAGAGAATTCCGACCGTCCGTTCTTTCTCTTGTGAACTTCTGCACAACTAACCAAGGTGTTTCTCTCTGCAGAACTCGTCCTCTTGCTGTCCCTTGTCACTGTGGCTTCCTTCAAACTCCTTCGAAGGTCTAATTCTTTTTGAGTTTTCCCCAACTTTGAGTCTTTCAGAAAACTCTTGCGCGCAGTCCTTGCAGCAGACTTTCAAGCACTTCCAAGTGTTGAATCCCTTCAACCCTACGCACACCTGCAGTAGTAGTCTCTCAGTACTTCACTAAGATTCGAAACTCTGAGACTTTACTCGGCCTGCGCACTCCTTGCACGGCCACTGTGCCCAACTGCACTTCTTTGGAATTGAGAACAAAAACTATCTCTCCTGAGCTTTCAGAGACAACCCTCTGAACACTTTGTCGACGCACTCCTTGCGGACAATTTAACTGCACTCCTTGCAGGAACTCTTGCTCAGATAGAGAAACAATTGAAACTCATTCATTTTCCCTTTCCTCTCAGATTTCAAACATTCAACAAGAAATCATTCATACATCGTATAAAAGTAGTTGCATGACAGAAAGAGTAAAACATTCATGAGCATAACATTCAAAGATGCATACACAGAGAATATATGGACACCATGAGTCCGAATCACAACTTTCTTGTATTAATTCAGAACTTTTGTACATGGAGTCTGCTACACAACTCTCTCTCTGCTTCTCTTCTATACTCATCCAGAATAATGTTACAATATACATTGAGGGTGTCTATATCCCGTTTCCCTCTTGCGCTCTAAAACTCTCTAATCTACACATTCAATCCTACCTACTTGCATTAACTACCATAAATGCCTTCTATCTACTAAGGACGAGAGCAGATTGCTCAAGCTCCATTTACATTATACAAGTGCGCTTCTTCTTAATGGCTTCATTTAAGATCGCGCAATAACTTCAAGGCAAATTCAAAATTTTGTGTTGGGCACTTTTCCAGCTGTCCATTGTCTCTACGCTAGCTCGCTTGAGATTCTCCTGCATCAATGCTTGTGTCTTATTGAAAAACTGAGAATATTCACAAACTGAAAACCAACTTACCGAAAACCAAAATGATCGAAAACCGATCTTTATTCACCCTACTCCTACTCTAATCAAGTATGTTGCTTCTTGATCAAGTAAGATCGTGCTTCCAATGAACCCATGCAAGTATTTGACTAACATATTGAACTTTCTTTCCAAATTTATGAAAATTCATTAACAGACAGAAAGCAACATGTAAATCATAAACTTGGAAATCATACTTACAATCCAAAAATCTGCCCATAAATATGGCAACAACTAAAACTCCATCACTGCAAAACATCTCCATAAGGATGGCAAATGGATCTTGAAATTTGTAAGAAACTTGTTGTTTCTCAACAACTGACAGAGAAACATGCATCATCGATTTCTCATATAATCCTTGTTGTTCCCCTTTATCATTTTCCTGTAACTTATATCCATAACTTTCTTATGCTAAAGTATACACTCGTTATTTGACATCAGAACTTTCAAAAGAGACATGATGGTCTTCATGAACATTTAAAACAAAAGATACATATGATATGATGCTAGATGTTTCTATGTTATTGTTATCGTAATGAACATATTTCAACACCTCTTTATTTTCATGGTAAATTATTTCTTCTATAATAAATGCTTCATGACAAATCTGATTTTTGTGACTAGCAGAATCTTTATGGAGCAAAGAAAACTCATCACAACATCCTTAAAAAATATGTTCAGCGGAAAAATACTCTTTACAAAATGAATTAAAAGTTGCATGAAAACCTATCAAAGAGCTAATGCTTGCAATTGGAAGAGATCGACACCAATCGAGAGAAATCCCCTCTAATGTATACCTAAAAATCTTTATCTGAACATCTTCTTGCACAATATGAAGTTGATGGATAAAATCATGAAAATTCAACAAATGTTCAACTCGTACTTCCCACTCTTCTCCTCGAAATTTAGGAAGGCTACTTTCCCATTCATCTCTACTAAACATTGGATTAGGGAAACCAACTATCTTTGAAAAAACACAGAAAGCATACCTATGAGCTAAAATCTTGTCCATTTCAAACTAGTGGAGTCATCAATAGATGTCCAAACAATGGAGTTACCACAGTGAAAGATGAGCAGTTAGAACAGTGTGTCCAACTTCAGTTCACCATCTAAAACTGGATCCCTTTGTTTTCGTTCTCCTAGGGAAGATATCTTCACTTTCGTCCTCGACAACGATGCCATTAATGTTAGCAATGAGAATCACCCTCATACTGCAAGAGAATAAGCCCAGTATCCATCAAAATGTAAATGGATTAAAATGGTTTGAGTAGGTGGATCAACAAGACTTTAAAGAAAAGAAAATACAACATACATCACTGTAGATCGGTGATGGACCATTGGGATATGGAGTCATAAACAATCTTCTCATTGAAGGTATTTAAGCTCCCTATCAGACAAAATGTTTTCTTAAAGATGAAGAGAAGGATAAGAGAATAACATAAAGATGAATACTTGCTAAGAAAAGATCCTCCCTGCAAACAAAATAGATGTGTATGAATAATAAACAATGGAAAATGGGCAAGATGGCAGCAGATCCTCTATCACCTTAGGAATCCATAAATCAAATGTGCTACATCTAGACAAGAATAAAAATAGAAAGTGTTTGAGTGGCAAATGATGAAACATGGGCAAGATGACAACAGATCCTCTATCGCCTCAGGAATCCATAAATCAAAGATGCTACATCTAGACAAGAATAAAAAAAAAGTGTCTAAGTGATAAACGATGAAACATGGGCAAGATGACAACAAATACTCTACCACCTCAAGAATCCATAAATAAAAGATGTTACATCTAGATAAGAAAAATAGAACAACATGTAAACTAAGAAGATAGTCTGATAAAACAACTCAAAGGAATCTTCAATAACATAATATTTTACAATCCATTCCCTTTCGGCTTACAAACTGAAATGCACAGTCATAAATGTTTCTCAAAACCTCCTTCGGTCTTGGGCATGAAGCCCCCTCTCTCATATCATTCACCATATGCATTTATATTCAAAACGGAAGACAACAGCTAGGAGTGTGAGCTGGCCTTCCTATTCAAGGCTTTTTGTTTGTGCATCCTTCTGTCAGACTGTGTGTGTTTCCTCCTGTTAGATGAAAAATCATATTAGCATGGCCCTATAGGAAAAACCATCCATCGTGGTACCTTGGGCTAATAGTTTTGTCTCCTTGGCCAGAGTTTCCATGCCTTCCATTTATGGAGTGAAACGAGGTTTCAACTACCAATCCTCGTTCATTAACTGAATTATCCTCGGGATTAGGACGCGACTTGACGACTAGGGGGTGGCCACGTGTTGTTGTTGGATTTGAAGTTATATAAGCACATGATTGTGGGGTCGTCAAAGGAGTTTTGGATCCACACCACTTTTGAGCCCGCAATTCACCAACTTCTACCACGTAGCTCTTCCGCTATACCATGGATTCAATTGAGGCACCACTCAAGAATTTTATCGTTCGAGCATGTTTTTTCCCCGCAATGAAGTGTGGTCATCGATCTGGTCGTGATATGCGATCTGGGAAGCCCTGTTTTTTCTGCCACTTGCCACTCTTGGATGGACCCTGTTTCCTTCTGCAAAGATCAATGATTCACAACTACTTTGGGAGTTCGGGCTTCTGGCCTTTTCAATGCATAGCTCTTACAATCCTCCAGAGTGTCATATCTTCGAAGTGAGAGATATTCCTCCACGTTTCCTCTTGTTTTGGATGACCGAGATTCACTTCAGGAGTTCTTCTTTTGCTTGCTCGCACAATCCTTTAAAGTGTCGTATTTCTGAAGCGTCATATCTGGCACCATGTGGCCTCTTGATTTGGATGACCGAGATTCACTTTGGGATTTCAAGATTCGGGCCTTTTCGATGCATATCTCTTACAATCCTTCAGAGTGTCATATCTTCGAAGTGAGAGATATGCCTCCATGAGTCCTCTTGATTTGGACAACCGAGATTCACTTCAGGACTTCGGGAAATTCTTGCTCCAGTGCTTCGCTCTGTAAAATTTATGGAGTGCTAAGTCTTCAAAGCGTTAGATCTATCAACACATTTCCTCGGCCTTCAATGGATCATATTTACTTTGGGACTTTGGGTTTCCGGTGATACTGCTACAAAGATCAATGATTCTTCTTGATTTGAGATCAACGGTCCATAATTACTTCAAAAGTTCAGGCTTCGGGAGTTTTCCTTCTGCTTTCTCTCACAATCCTCTGAAGTGTCATATTTACTAAGTGTTAGATCTGGCGAAGCATGTCCTCAGTATTCAATGAATTAGATTTACTTCAGGACTTTGAGACTTTTGTCTAGTCGCTAATCTAAACCGCTGATCTGAACTGCTCCTGGGATCTCCGTCATTGAAAAATTAACCCGAAAGCTGCTTGTATTTCAGTCCAACATATACTTCTGTGAATGATGCACTTTGTGCTCATGGTTGTTTCCTGTGCAAGAAAAACACTTGGATGACTTGTTGCAACCCTTGACAACTTCATGTGATAATAGAAGGGAATGCCTTTGGAGTAGAACTTTCTTAGTCACTGAGATGGGTGAACTCCGAAGGAGGGACTCCAAGGATGAATGAGGATCGTCGTATCTAGGATGGATGGATCTCCATAATCAATTAGAGTACTGTCATCATATTGTTTATGTGTGGGGGTACTAGAGGACTCTATGATCAAAGGAAATCTGATGGAAGATCTGTGTCGTTGATCTACCATGGTCAGAGGAACTCCTAGAGGAGATATGGGTCATTGATTTGTTGTGATTGGAGGAACTTCAAGAGGATATATGGGCCATTTATCTATCATGATCAAAATAACTCTGAGAGGAGATGTAGACCATTGATCTCCTACCAAAAGTATTAAGAGAGTGACGTGGATGGTGCAACATGTCGAGAAAGGGTGGTGCCATGTGTCATGATTACTTGGCACCTATAGTTGATAATTCATGGAAGGACGAATGACACATTTCAGGTTACAAGGGTGCCATTTGTTCAGTAGAATTTGTGCCACATGTCAAGGTGACTCGAGTTTCTTGAGATAGAACCCCATGTTGATTTATAAATCCCACATGTCACCCCAGGTGCTAGGTAGTGGAAGGAGCATGTGTCAGGATAGGTGGAAATTAGCATGTCCTTTGGGGTGATGTGTGTCACCGTTGGATTGGTCGATGAGGCAAGGTGGGTCCCATTAGATAAAAATTCCTTCCAGGCCTTTGTTTTATTTTAGGTCATTGAATCAGTGGGTCAACGAATCTGGGTCACTGATCCAGGAATAATGTCATTGGGGTTCAACAGTAGATCTGTTAGGCATTTTTAAGAAACATCGATGAAGACGTAAAGAGGAGTGATCTGGACCATTGGTCAGGGTGGAATAAAGACACAGTCTAAAATGTTGATATGTCGTGGATCCCACCGTCAGCTTTAGAAGTGAGAAAGGGATGAGAAATTAACCATCACATCAGTTGGTGTCTCTGACTTACTCAAATCTGTTAGATGAGTGTATTGAGGTCCGTATGATTGAGAACATTATATGGGAGGGGTGTTAACGCCCATGCAAGTTAGGATCAGAGACACAGTTAGAACCATAGGATGATTGGCCCACAGATGGATTTGGCGCATCCCTAACACAGGATCATTGCCGGGAATTCTATTGTTAGATTGTCAAGACTCTGTAGGAGTTAAACTCCAACGAAGACGAAGAGAGGTAAAAACGATTATGTGCATGAGCTTAACATGCCCAGTGGAAGATGCCACTTCAAATGGCATGAGTATTAAGAGGCCACATGGATGCGATGTGGCAGTAAGGTGGCCTTGAGCCAATGGAGGCCTGAGAACTTCGGGAGACCATA
Organism: Picea engelmannii; assembly: GCA_009831015.1. Taxonomy (NCBI): domain Eukaryota; kingdom Viridiplantae; phylum Streptophyta; class Pinopsida; order Pinales; family Pinaceae; genus Picea; species Picea engelmannii. The sequence goes on along the minus strand of ML788592.1, from coordinate 451,396 downwards.
ACATTTGATCCAAAGCTCTGTTTGGAGCATGGTGATAGTCATTGGAAATCTCTTTACAAGCAAAAGCTAATAGTGCCTCGAGAAGAGGAATTGAGATGATTGAGAACAAGTGAAAATTTACTACCCCATCCCTTAAAAGGATACTTAGGGGGTTGAGTGTGTTACAAAGTGGTATCAGAGTAGGCTACAAAACTAGGCATGGATGGGCCAAATACTAGTCAAAGGAATGGTATAGGAAGGTGGATATGATCCAGTTTAAAATAATTTCTCTAGGTTAAAATTTTACTTATTAATCTGCATTAACTCCTTGAGGAGAAGGACTGCATATTGAAACGTTTCTATTGTTTTGAGTTTTTACAATAGAAACCTTAACATGATGATGGCAATAGAGGGGTTAAATTGTTGACTTGGTGGAGTGATGGTTATTCCTATAGGAGTAGGAACGTGTTGATAAACATTAATAGTAAGCCCTGAATGAAAAATGGGTGGGAATGGCAGAATCATGTCAAGGGCTACTTAAGTCCAGAAAATGAATGATATGGGTGGTTTTAATAAGTCATAATACTCCCTATAAGTATGGTCCAATGGATCCCCATGCAACTTTTAAATTATTTCTTAATAAATAAATTGAGCCCCGTATGCATACTCCCTCATGTTTAGAGGACTGTCGGAAATGTAAGGCTTGTTTATTTGACCTGTAGTAAATGAAATTTGGTACTAGATTTATCTAGTTAAGAAAAAGAGAAAGGGTCCTTTGTGTTAAATTTGGCATCATCAATAGTCATTCTCCAATGAGAGGTCATATGGGCCACCCTGAGGCTAGCCAGGGAGATTTGGAGAATCAACCAGTCTTGTGAGGTATTGACAAAATCCACGGGGAACATACAACCTCTGTGTGTCAAACCAAAATTCAGGATGAACGATATGCTATGTGAGTCTAATGAAAAAGTCAGGGGAAACATACAATCTCTATGAGAATAGACAGTCTAGTGCAAAAGTCATGGGGAACGCACAACCTCTATGAGCATAGACAGACTAGTGCAAAAGTCAAGGGGAACATACAACCTCTGTGATCCTAGTCAAACCTTGTGAGCGATGAGAAAAAGTTATGGCATCTAGAAAAAGTTAGGTTGAATATAAAATTCCTATGAGCTAGAAACAAACGATATTCCTAATATTGCAAATGATATAAATGTATTGATCTAGTGCGTTGGCACATGTAAAATTATCCACCATGAAGAGAATTTTGAATTGCCTTGTAAAGAGTGAAGTTGTAACTAAAGTCTTAAGTCTAGTTCTATTTTAGAACTAAAGTGTAATGTTGAGTTGTAACTGAAGTCTTAAGTCTAGTTCTATTTTAGAACTAAACTGTAATGTTGAGTTGTAACTGAAGTCTTAAGTCTAGTTCTATTTTTGAACTAATGTGTAATGTTGAGTTGCAACTGAAGTCTTAAGTCTAGTTCTATTTTTTATGCCACTAGCTCCAACGATTTGTGGCACAAAAGACTTGGACATCTTCATTACAAATATCTTCCATATCTATAGAACGTGGTATGTGGTATGCCCTCTATTTCTATTAGTAAAAATGAAATTTGTAAGGGATGCATGCTAGGTAAAAATATAAAGAAAGAATTTCCTAGTAGTGACAATAGAGCTCAGGGCATCTTAGATCTGGTTCATTTTGATGTATGTGGTCCCATGTCATCTCCCTCACTCAGTGGTTGTTTGTATTATGTCATTTGTATTGATGATTACTCAAGAAAATGTTGGATATATTTTCTTAAAGCTAAAAGTGACACATTTGATAAATTCAAAGAGTATAAAGCCATTATTGAAAAACAGACAGGGAAACACATCAGAATCCTTAGAACAAACAATGGAGGAGAGTTTGAATCTCTTCAGTTTGAGGATTTCTGCAAGTCATCATGAATCAAGAGGCAATTGATCATGCCATATAACCCTCATAAAAATGGAGTTGCTGAGAGGAAAAATAGGACAATTTGTGAGGCAGAGAAAGCAATGATGTTTGACCAAGATCTACCAAATTCTTTATGGGAAGAATCTACCTCCATTGTTGTGTATATTCAAAACAAGTGTCCACATGCTATCTTGAAGGACAAGACTCCTGAAGAGGTATTCTCAGGGATCAAACCTGAAGTAGGTCATCTAAGGATATTTGGGTGTCCTATGTATATTCACGTCCCTAAGGAAAAGAGGACAAAGATGGAACCCTCAGGTAAAAAAGGGGTTTTTGTGGGGTACAGTGAGAACTCCAAGTCTTACAAAATTTATGTACCAGGTCAAAGGCAAATACAGGTAAGCAGAGATGTGACTTTCCATGAGGAAATCACATTTAAGAAATCCAGAGAACTTCAATAGGAATCAGAGGAAGTTCAACCTGCTTCACCCTCTTCTAAAAATGAAGAGTCAGATGATCAGAGAGAGGAACCTCGTGAAGGGCCAAGTAATGATTCCCTAGAACCTACTGAATTTTTAGAAATAACTCTTGAAGAACCTCCATCCAAAAGGAAGCCAGGGTGGATTAAAGAAATAGTGCAGGAAGCAGAAAGGATAACTGCTTCCAAAGGAACTTTCAGGGAAAGGAAGAGGCCTCATAGGTTTGGAGGCTATGTTGCACTGATGAGAAACATTAGTGATGTTGAACCTTCTTCATTTGAAGAAGTAGATAAATTACAAGCATGGAAGGATGCAATGCTTGAGGAATACAGGTCTATTATAAAGAACAATGTTTGGGACATTGTGCTGAGGCCAAAAGACAAATAAGTGTTTTCTTCCAAATGGATCTATAAGATCAAACATACAGCTGATGGAAGTGTGGAAAGTTTCAAAGAAATATTTGTAGCCAGAGGCTTCACTCAGAAAGAAGGAATCGACTATGAAGAGACTTTTTCCCATGTAGCCAGGTATACCTCCATTCGAACTATTATTGCTTTAGCTTTCGTTTGTTGGTTGGAAGCTACACTAGATGGATGTAAAAAAAACTTTCTTGAATGGAAATATTGAACATGAGGTATTTTTGGAACAACCAGATGGTTTTGTACTGCATAACAAATTCACTCATGTATGGAAGATAAGGAAGGCCTTGTATGGTCTTAAGCAGGCTCCCAAAGTTTGGTATGATAGGATTGATGGCTTTCTTAAAAGCCCGGGCTTTCAGAAAAGTGATGTTGATGCAAATTTGTACTTCAAGGTAAGAGGTAACCAACCTGTTATACTAATCCTGTATGTTGATGATCTCTTTCTAAAAGGAGATGAAGGGATAAAAGTATGGTGTAAGAGGGAGATAACCTCAGAATTCGAGATGAAAGACTTAGGCTTGATGCATTACTTCCGAGCATTGGAAGTGTGGTAAAGACAGGGCGAGATATTTCTGGCACAAGGAAAATACACAGTGGATGTACTAAATAGGTTTGGTATGATGGATTGCCAATCCATGTCTACTCCTATGGTTACCAACTTGAGGAAGATGCATGATTCTGATACAGGTTCAGATTTGGTGGATCCCACCATGTATAGGCAACTGATTGGATCATTGATGTACATGATCCACACTAGGCCAGATATATGGTATGCAGTGATTGCAATGACTTAGTTCATGACTGAATGGAGATAGAGACACTGGGTGGCAGCAAAAAACATCTTGAGATTTATCAGAGGGACCATTACTTATGGTCTGAGATATACATCCAGTGGTGGTTTATTTCTGCATGGGTATGTAGATGCTGACTGGGTAGGAAGCCCAGTGGATAGGAAGAGTACTTCCAGATACTACTTCAGTTTAGGATCGAAAATGATCTCTTGGTCAAGCCGTAAGCAGGGATCCATTTCACAGAGTACAACAAAGGTTGAGTACATTGCAACAAGTGATGCTAGCAAGGAAGTAGTATGGCTTAGAAAATTGGTTTTTGGGTTGTTTGGAGACAAGCTCGAGATGAAGGTGGTTCACTGTGATAATCAAAGTTGCATAAAATTGACAGAGAACTCGGTATTTTATGACAGGTCAAAACATATTGACATGAGGTACCACTACATCCCAGACATGGTCCAGATAGAAATTGTATAGTTACAGTACATAGCCATGAGCGAGCACGTAGTTGATATCCTAACCAAGGCCTCTGACCTCGAGACAGTTTGTGCAGTTGAGAGGCAAGCTTGGTGTGTTGAAAAAATCCAAGGGAAACATACAACCGATGTGATTCAAACCAAAAGTTAGGATGAATGATATTCTATGTGAGTCTAATGCAAAAGTTAGGGGGAATGTACAACCTCTGTGAGCATAGACAGTCTAGTGCAAAAGTCAACGGGAACATACAACCTCTGTGAGCATAGACAGACTAGTGCAAAAGTCAGGGGGAACATACAACCTCTATGAGCCTAGTCAAACCTTGTGAGACATGAGCAAAAGTCAAGGAATATAGCAAAATTCAGGTTGAATATAAAATTCCTATGAGCTAGAAATAAACAATATTCCTAATATTGCAAATGATGTAAATGTATTGATCTAGTGCATTGGCACATGTAACATTATCCACCATGAAGAGAATTTTTAATTGCCTTGTAAAGAGTCAAGTTGTAACTAATGTCTTAAGTCTAGTTCTATTTTAGAACTAAAGTGTAATGTTGAGTTGTAATTGAATTCTTAATTCTAGTTCTATTTTAGAACTAAAGTGTAATGTTGAGCTACAACTGAAGTCTTAAGTCTAGTTCTATTTTATAACTAAAGTGTAATGTTGAGTTGTAACTGAAGTCTCAAGTCTAGTTCTATTTTCAAACTAAAGCATACTAGTCTCAAGTCTAGTTCTATTTTAGAACTAAAGTGTAATGTTGAGTTGTAACTGAAGTCTCAAGTCTAGTTCTATTTTCGAACCAAAGCATACCCGTCTCAAGTCTAGTTCTATTTTCGAGCTAAAGTGTAATGCTAAGTTGTAACCAGTCTCAAGTCTAGTTCTAAGTTCGAAATAAAGTATGAAGTTGAGTTATGATTAACTCATGCAAACAGGTTACTATTTCGAGCCTCTCCCCTTCCCCTCTTCATCCAGTATAAATAGAGGTCAAACCCTCTCTTCAACACAGTTTTGATATGCAGGTTAAGGGTGAAGAAATAGAGGCAGACATATCAGTGATAAAGAGGCATCATACCAAAGCAGCATATCAGTGTTGTATATCAACAATAAAGGCAACATATCAGAGGTGTATTTCAGCAAGGTATTTTAGGTCTTTGTGAGGTCATAGTCATCTTGGCAAGCTCTTTAAGAGAAGAACATTCATGGTGGATATTTGTAAGTGATCTTACATTATTAATGCAATAAAGGAATATCATTTGCTGGGGTGTTTCTCCATGTACAGGGTTTCCCCAGGGTATATGTGTTGTTGGTGTGCATGCTTACTTATCTACATAGTTATTGCTATTCGATTATGATTTGGTAATGTTGAAGTGTATTAAGATGGAATCAAAGAATTAGTCTACATAAGAAATCAAGCTCATAATTTAACACTTTGAACTATTGATAGTCATCGTAAAAGAAGTGAGATGACGTGAACATATGGGAAAGTTATGAGCTCATGGTTGTATCAATGAAAAGGTATATGCCTATTAACCTAAGGTTGTGGATATGCATGTGAATGCAAAAGGAGGATAGATGGAATACATCCGCAATTGTAAGCATGGGTAAAATTCTTGGTGCACAAGGATATGCTGGAATGCATATGGAAAAATTTGAACATGCATATAATGTGCATATATGCTCATTATAGTTTGAAATTATATGTAAAACATGGTGTTTTCATAGATCTTATGTCTAGTGATGATCTGATAATAGTAGCCTAAGTAAAAGTTTGATGATGTTGATTGCATACTATGAGGATAAGGTAGAATGATTAATAAAATGTTGATAATTTTATTGTATATAACCCTATGACGGTGAGATAGGATGACCAATGAAAGGATGATATAAAGTTTGGTAAAGGGAGTACTAGATCATGTTCGGGTGACCAAAAGGTTATATTCACATCCATAGGTGGATGGTAACCATATAGGCATGGCTTGGTAGTCAAGTGGTAGTGAGAGGGAGTCTAGGAAATAATTCCCTTGGTGGAGGATTTTTGGCCAAGAATGGGATTATGGAACGCAAATAAGTTAGAATGGTTGTTTTGTTTCCTTAGCTAATGCTGAAATGGCATGGATTGCATTTCTAAATTTGGGAAAAGAAATTTTATAGTAGTTGAGGTGAGAGTGTTTCTTGTTGGTTGTTGTCATGTAGAAAGGGAAACATAAATATGAATATGTCTACAAGACTTTCCATGTGAATGATTGTAAGATCTCAACAGAGAGGAAAGCATAGTACTAAGTATTCCTAGGAGACTTGTCATAATAATGGTTGTAATATCTCTAGCAGGAAGGGTTTAGAAGTTTGAAATGTCCATGTGTGTGAATGACATGGAAAGAGGCACAATAAGTGAACTTGCATGATGAGTATTTATGTACATTTGTATATGATTGAATGCATGGATTGAATGAGTTATAAGGTTTCCGGTATGGAGACTGATATAAGACCAAATAAATGTGAATGAATAATGTGAAATGTGCAAGAAATACACACACAAACACACACACACACACACACATGTGTGTGTGTGTGTGTGTGCTAAAAAGGCATGGTAATACCGCCTGACTAAGTGAAATGTGAGGCAAGATTTGTACTTTCTAGGACTGAATAATGCCATGGATGCATGGATGGCCCTATGATGGAGGGTTTGAATATTTTGTTTAAAATAATATCTTGAGGAAGTATGTCATTCCTCATAAAGATATGAGATAAAATGATAAAAGAGAAATGAGAAAGAGTGATTTTATTTTTTGGTTGTTATCTTGTAAATAGGGTAGCATAATTATGATTTTATTGGTGAGACTAGTCGTGTAAGTGATTGTAAGGTCTCATAAAAAATGAACGATGCTAAATAAATGTAAATTAACGAGGTAAAAAGATGCAAATGATGCACATAAATATATATGTATACCTACTTAAAAGTATAATATAACTACCTGATCAAGTAGGATGTGAGGCAAGGAGTGTGCTTGCCTATATTAAATAATGTTATAGAGGCATGGATGAATATATTTTAAGAAATTTGTTTATCTTGTTTGAATGCTAACCCGAGGAGGATGTGTTCCATTTCCTTGGGAAAAGATAGTGTAAATTGTTGAAAGGATAAATAAGAAGGAACACTCTATTGTTATAATAGAAGGAAACACGATTATTCCTTTGAAAAATCACTAGTTAAACTATTTTTAAAGTAGAGTTACATGTGAATTGTAAAGTGTGACTATGGTAGACACACAATATGTTGAAGCAAGTATGTTGAGGAAAGTGTTTAAGTGCAAGTAAGAGCAATGTGAATACAAGTTGATGAAATAAAGGTATTAGTTTGAATGCATAATAAGAATGCATGTGTATATTATTTATGGCATATTAGGTAAACCTCTAAAATGATGAGGCTAGAGTTGACTCAGGATTGAAGTCATTCCGAATAGTGATAGATATACAACAAGAGAGTTGAATGATAAATAATTTCCATGTGGAGGAGTTGTGTAAAGACTCTGTCAAAAGAATAGAGCTAAAACCTTGATGATTGTTGAAAATTTGACAATGAATTGCAAATTCTATTCATATAAGAATCATGGATTACATTCTAAAACGTAATGCATGAATGAAAGAATAAAAAATGAATGAGTAACCATTTTTATGTCTCAATGGCAATGTGAAGAATACCATTGTGAACAAAAAAGCTTGTTGTTTTAGCATGTTGAGGGACTCAAGCAGGATCTGATTAAGATCATTCAAGGAATAGAGCAGGCAGATTATAGGAGGGATAAATTATAAAGGAAAAGAAAGAGAAACAAATTAATACTTTTCTCACTATGAAACTCTGATGATAAGATAGAGGTGTATGCTTTAAAAGGATAACCGTGATATTAAGTAGAACTGGTAATTGAAATATAAAATACTGAATGTGTTTAAATGGCCTTGGTTGAGACATCATATGTAAAGACAGTGAGACCTTGGAAATAAATCAGCTGGACCGAAAGTTCCAGTATGTGTAGAAGGAGTTGGAAAAGGGAAGAGTCCCTTAATGCCTTTCCTAATTATTATTTTGTTTCTTCAATATGAGAGACCAATATGTTGTTGCATGTGAATCCTTTTGGCATGAGGAGTGTTGATGGTTGTATGACTATATAAACAACTGAAAATTTTGATTTTGTTTACACTCATGAAAACGTTGAGGGAAATGAGATGGGATGCATGTATATGTGCTAGAACATATCTGCAAATATTTTGTTAAATTAAATTATGTGATACATACATTTTATTTTACATGACACCTAATGCAAAATGTGAATGTGGTGATGTATGTCATGTGTAGGATATGATTGGAGTTGTTGGGAAAATACAACTGCCAATTGGAGCTATTGGGAAAAGACAACTACCAATCGTGAATATCCTCCTCAAATACAGGGGAAATACAAGAAGGTGGTTTATATAAAATAATGTTTAATATACTTAGGAGTCCCCATGAAGTACTATTGATAATGAGGTGTTGGCATCCAAAACATGTATAAAAGTGTTCATGACTATGTGGCATAAGGTTTGAAAGGGATTGGATAAGAATCTCTTCTGAAATATTTTAATGTTATACAATTGAATTTGAGTGGTTTTTGGATGTCATTGATACCCAAGCAGGGTATGATTCAAGAAATGAACCTGAAGGATAGAGAAAGGAAACTCTAGAAGTCAAGGATGATTAGCATCCTAGCAAGACAAGTCATGAACAAAGTGTCATGAATATATTCACCCAGTTGGGAATGATTGGGAACAAAGGTACTCTTACTAAGCACGTTGATTGAATGCATTGAGAAATGAATGTTTACATGAGAGGGTAGGTAATGTATTGCCCATTATTGAAGGAGGACCTTCCAATATTTTACAGAGTTATAAAAATGGTAGAAAAAGGAATTGGCAGGCCATGAATGTTGGCACCCTGATTACTAGTGAAGAAAGAATGATTAAATGCATATTTGAGGCTATGATCAACTCAAAGCAAGAAGAATAGCCCTATTGTAATAATGAACGTGGATATGTATTTCTTGTGGTTATAAGTTGGATGAGTTCCAACACACCATGGAAAGAATTCCTAACCTTAAAAATAACAATATAAAAACAATGCAAGGTTGCATTGTGAGTGGTTGTGACCATGAACATTGGAACACTAGTTAAGTTCACATGATGAAATGATTTTCGATAGAAGAGCTTGGTATGATGAAATAATGCATGAGTAAGGAACACTAATTTCTTTTTATTTTATATCATTGAATAGGTGAATGGGATGCAACTATTAGACTTCACAAATTAAGAATTGTTTTTGGTGCCATTGTAAATTTGCAATGAGAATGTATATGCATGAGAAGCTAACAATTTGTTTGTTTGTGTAATCATTGAACTGTATGAAGGAGGGTCTTGAAAATGGAAATATTGTAATCCCATGAGGAAGACCAATGCCTACTAGTTGCAAAGAGCCAAATTTTTATGAGAAGGAAATCTCATGTTTGTGAACTCTGGTTCCAATATGGAACAGATTTGAAAATGAAATGAAATTGTGAATTTGAAAATCTGTGGGTAACAAATTTGAAAATAATTTTGATTGAAAATGGATGAAAATATCTAACAATTTTTTGTATGCATGTGAACACATATGAGATGAAAAGATCAGTCCAAGGAGGACATATGGTGGCTTTCAAATAAGAAAGCATGGAGGAGGGTCATTGTTGTGACAAGAGAATTTTTTGATAATTCATGATCACCATACAAATGTTGTGTTGTGGTAACACAATCCAAAGGGACGCTTTTGGTAGAGAAATATAGAGGGATGCCTTGAAAGAGAAAGATTAAGGGACCCTTCAACTGTAATACTCAACAAAGTCTCTAAAACTCTTCTTGTGAAAGAAATCATGAGCAGGAAAGATGGATCGCCCGAGGGATTGTATATTAGAGAAGGGGATGCTTGAGCTTGAGCTCGAAAGGTGAGTGAACGGAAGGAAGGGGAGACTTCGATAGCTCATGTGAAAGAATCAATGGAGTATTTATAATTTTTTCATCTATTGATTGGGATCATGCACGAAATGTGTATCACAAGGAAGAACAATGAGATGAATAAACATGATAGGCATGTGGATTCAGATCCATGAACTACACAAATAAGTACTATGTTGATATGTGAAATTTCCCCCTTGTGTTATGAACATAAGTTAAATGTTTTTGCATGAAATTGGACCTAATATGCTTGCGGTTTGAAATTATTGTAGGAATATGCTAAATTCCCAGAGTCTAGGAAAGGACAAGATCAACAAGAAGAAAACAATGTTTAAGTAGATGAAAATTAATGGAATAGTAGGTGTTTCTAAAAAAAAACACCGAGGATGGTGCTCCTTTAAGGGGGAAGGGATTGTAACACCCATGTTTCCCCCAGATTGTAATTATTCATGATTAACGATTTCCATGACATGGCATGAAAACAATGTAAATGTATTATTATTTAATTATAACTGCCAACAATTCACTTTGAGGGTGAAGCCTTAACTACTGGCCATGATACCATGAGAGGAATTAGTGAGGGTGAAGGAAGGGGGTTCGTATGTAAATACCCCAAGCCACCTTGGTGAAGAATGTGAAGTAAATGATCATATTTCCTCTAACTTGTAGCTGAAGAAAAATAATAATGGGAAGGGGTTGGTAGTTGAACAGCCAACCACCCTCAAAGAATGCAGCTATGGAAAATATGGCTAGGATAGCAGAGGCTTCCATTCAAAGTTACAATAGAGTACCATTTCTATAGTTTAGGATTGACCCATGAAGTTCCTCTAGACAGAAGAAAATAAGGGACAGGTTGAGAACCCTCCCAAGGGTATTATGTGTATGGGACACTCGAGAAAGGAAAAGGGAAGAAGACCTAGAAAATAGGGAGAGACAACAATCAAAGATGGGAGGAAAAGAGCGGTTGCAAGTGAACACACGAGGGAGCGCAAAAAATCCCCTAGTGGTATCATGGCTTGGCATGGTTGTTGCGTACAGCTGAAGTGACTAAGCATGCAAAGCCTATGGTTGGGTGGCAAGGTGACTTAGTTTGATGGCCATCAATTGTAATAGATAAGTATTTTCATATCCTGTGTAATTGAACTTTAACTTATGGCCAAATTCTTGTAATTGTGTCAGGGATTTGAATACTTGTTTAATGATTAGACTGGTTTTCCTCTTCCATGTTTGTGTATTTAAGTAAATGAAGAAATATATGGGTCTAGGCATGCTTCGTACATGTGAATCCTTGAGCCTCCTATATTGGCTCTATTTAAAGGAAAGAAACTATGTCTTTGTTGATCGTATACAATGCTACATTTATACATATCTATACTTTTGGTTATATTGGGTTCCCTAGAAAAGAGGAGATGAAGTCATATGAAATAAATGATGCCCCATGAGTGGAATGAAATGAAGGAAGAGACCAAGAAAGTCTGGTAAACCCCTGATAAGGGACTTGGAAGGATCCCTAAGAAGTAAAGATGAAATTTGGGCTATTAGTCAATGAAAATCCTTGAAGAAACCCTTGAAAATGTCTAAGTCCAAATTTACACTATTACACCTGAGAGAACCCTCTGTTTATGCTTGAAAGAATCACAACCATAGATTTGGATTAGAAATCAAATATGGACTATAGATTAGGATATATCTCTACCTTTAATTGGTAAGTGGTGAGAATAAATCTCAACCGTCAATTTAGTGTAACAAAAGAATAAATCTCAACCGTCAATTTAGTGTAACAAAAGAATAAATCTCAACCGTCAATTTAGTGTAACAAAAGATCCTAGCCCTTCGTCGAAGTAGGCTATGACACCTACATAAGACAAAATATGAAGAAACAAAGATCGTTGATATTTCAAAGGGATGAGGGATGAATCTCATTTGTTGAGGTTGAGTGAGAGGGAAAATGGTTCCAGCCTAGGGTTCCATGCATTACCCTATAAGAGAGAAGAGGGAGAAGGTGATGTCGATGTGACATGTCATGCCTACGTGGAAACCATTGTGTCTAGAGGATGAAAAGTGTTAGCACTTGGTTTTTCAAGACAAAAAACTTGGCCCCTGTTGGGCTCATGCCTTTAGAAGGTCTCCTTAATCATCGACCATTGGTTTTGCAGATTGATAAATCTCATCCATTCATCGGAGAGGGTTGGTCAGAGTGAGTGGAAGTCTAGCTAGGGAAGAAACTCCACCAAAGAGACTCCTAGAGTCAATGAGAACCATTGATCAGAATATGGGCAAGGTCAAACCTCAGCCATAGATCAAAGGGGGTATTTCTCAAGCGAGGAAAAAAAAGGATATGATGTCAACGTGAGGTATCATGAAAACATGTCTCAAGGGGTGACACATGTCAACCTAAAGTTCATAAGAAGGGATGAGTGGGAGTCCTTATTAGTATTAAACTCTAGAACATGTGTTTTAATCCTAGTTGTCTGATATACATATTGAATGATCTGAAATGTTAGATTTGATGAAAGGAATGCCTTCGAAGTGGAACTTTCAAAGTCACTTAGATGGGTTGTTGATATACAATGATCGAAGGAACTCTGAGAGGTGATATGGTTCATTGATCTGTTGTTATCGGAAGAACTCTTAGAGGAGATCTACACCATTTATCTCCTACTAAAAGCCTTAAGAGAGTGACATGGGTTGTGCCACATGTCGAGAAAGGTCGGTGCCATGTGTCATGATGACTTGGCACCTATAGGTGAGAATCTGTGGGAAGAAGGATGGCACATGTCAGGTGGCTAGGGTTCCACATGTCAAGTAGAAGTTGTACCACATGTCAAGGTGACTCGGGGTTCTTGAGATAGAACCTTGTGTTGAGGTATAAATGCCACATGTAACCCCAGATGGAAAGCAGTGGTAAGGCCACATGTCAGGATGTGTGGTAGTTAGAATGTTCTTTGGGGTGATGCGTTTCAATAATGGATTGGTCAACAAGGCAAGGTGGGTCCCATTAGAATAAAATTGTCTCTGTTCCTTTGTTTTATTTTGGGTCATTGGATCTGCGGGTCAACGAATATGGGTCATTGATCCAGGCAGAATTTCGTTAGGGTTCAGCGGTGAACATGTTAGGTGTTGTTAAGAAACGTTGACGACGATGTAAAGAGGAGTGATCTGGACAATCGGTAGGGGTGGGTTGAAGACATAGTCTGAACCATTGATATGTCATGGGTCCCACTTTCATCTTTAAAAGTGATAAAGGGACAACCAATTAATCATCGCTTGAGTTGGTTTCACAAAATTACTCAGAGTCGTTAGATGAGCAACTTGAGGTCGATTAGATTGAGAACGTTAGATGAGAGGGGTGTTAACCCCTACGTAAGTTAGGATCATCGACATAATCAGAGTCATAAGATGCTTGGCCCAAATATGCTTGGTTCTGGTGCAGCTCCGACATGGGATCGTCGTCAAGAATTTTAGTGTTGGATTGTTGAGACTCCATGGGAGTAAAAATTTGATGATGATGAAGAGGAGTAAAAAGGATTGGGAACATGAGATTAACATGTTTGGTGGCAGATGCCACTTAGATGCCACTTCATATGGCATGATTATTAAGAGGCCATGTGGATTCCACATGGCAGCAAGGTGGCCTTGAGCCAATGGAGGCCCAAGAACTTTGGGAGGCCATAAATTTTTATCCAAAACTTAGTTTGGAGCATGGTGATAGTTGTTGGAAATATCTTGAAGAGAAGAAGATAATTGTACGTCGAGAAGAGGTATTGAGATGATTAAGAAAAAGTGAAATTTTACTACCCCATTCCTTAAAAGGGTACTTAGGGGGTTGGTTGTGTTACATTCAACACTTATTCATTTTTAAGCATAGATCCATGAACATGAGAACACTTGTGAAATAAACAAGAGAAACATAGATATAGTGTGGGTGACACAAACTGTGCCTAACACCTGATTAAGTCTTTGTTATTGCGAAATAGTTACAATATGAGCACTACTAGCTCAGTTTGCAACATTAGCAGAGTCAAATGACTCACCTCACATCACCAGGACACTCAATAAAAGATCCTTCACACCATGAATCTCTGTCTCAAATATCTCTGCAACCTCTTGTAGTGAACCTCAAAAGTGCCCACAAATGCAGACTTGTTGTCTCTTCATTTATGAAAACTTCATAGATTTTAGTTCTACCAGCTCACAAATTCCTCCAATGGACCTGCATTTCCAAAATTCACCAAAATATCCCAAAATAAGATCACCCAACTCTATCCACCGAAACCTCCTCAAGGAAACACAATTTCTTCCAAGTGGGGCGACTTGGATCCTTGAGTGAGCTCTCCCTCTTTGTCTACCTCAAAACCGCAAAGCTCTTCTTTTTTTCCTAGTCTTCTCAATATACCTTCCTTGGTTGTGCGCCCTTTTTCTCTTATAGGGACTCCAAAGTTCACCATTGAAAATTATCACATCCTTTGGGGTTGTCTCTCCCCTTCGCAAATTCATGTCCAAATGAATTGTTGTTCCCCTTCATGGACCTGATTGCCCAAACAAATCATCATGCCCCTTCATAGACCCGGTCACCCAAATGAACCCATGAAATCATCAATTTTCATGCCCCTTGGGACCGATGTGCCCAAACTTGGTGCGCCCCTCATGTCAATACACCCTAATCTCTTGGTTTCTTCGTACTTGGGAAATATCCTTGGTGTGTTCGCATGCCCAATGCATCCACTTGCCCAACTTTGGTGCCATATAAATCCCAAGTTTCGTCTCCTTTTGGACTTGGGAAAGGGTCTCTACATCCATATAGTCGAATACATTACATCATCCCCTACCTCAGGTTGTTTTCGTTCCCAGAAACATCCAAAAAATATGTGATCTCTAAGTCTTTACCCAAACTCATCCTCTCATTGCAACTAAGTCAACTGGAAACCCCAAGTTTCATTTTTGTTGTTGTTTCCTGCTACAACTGATTGTTTCACACTTCACTTCAAAAAAATTCCTAAGTGTTGAACTCTTGTGATATTATTGTTGTGCCCATACTTCAACCAACTATGCCATGTCTCTGCACATTGTGCATCTCAATTCATGTACTAGTTGGGTGATCAATCCAACTGTCATGTCCAAGCCCTGAAATGTGCCTCCTCATGCTTGAACTTAGTCCATTCTGCACATCTCCTTCACTCTATCCAAATCCAATGAATAATTCAAGTGTCTATCTTTGCTTCACTATTTTTTTCATCATATGATATTCATCAAGGAGATCATCCACAATTTCTAATTGTTTCACTTTGAACCTACTGGAACGTTTGTGCTCTTTACCCCCTTGTTATGTTGTTGTTCTCACCTAAGTTGTGAACTGGTTGAATGGATTGTCCAACCATCACACTCCTTGAGACTGCACAACATCATGCACAAACTAGTCACCTCCTTTCACAATTCGGTTCATACCCACAACCATCATATAAAATAAATATTTCCCCTCACATTGTTGCACTATGAAGTCGCCCCAAAACAAATTCATTTGCAACAACTCGACTCCAGTGTCCACCTCATGGAATAGTTATCCAATCTTCCCCAAGAAATGCACATCTAAACTACCTTTTCCCCACTACATAATTACTCGACCATGATGTTGTATCTACCTCTCTCTGCCTTGGAATGGTTAGGATTCACGCTTAAACATGATTCCCAAATAAAGAGAAATGTTCATGCCCAAGTAATCTCTTCAAGTTATTTTCCTATTTGCACAATCCTCCAAATCAAGGAAAGTCCCCAACTCACCTCCTTTCGTAAAGTTACCTCTCTACAACTCAACGTATGAAATGAGTGTGGCCAACACACTCACACTTGTCAAACATTCCAATGAATTTTCCAAATCTCTAAAAGTAGAATGAGTTACCTAAAATAACTTCCATACCTTAGGCATATTCAAACCAGTATTCTACCAACCTCAACCTACGACCTCCGTCGTATCTCTCAATCATAGTACAATAATCCACATGTCACCAAGGTGTGCTCTACCTCATCCAATGTCCCATACCAAAGGAAAGTGACCACCAACCAAATAATTTGGTCTGTGTTCTGCCCATTCATGTTGGCTGCCAAAAATTCTTGGTTGACTCCTTTGTTGATCCCATCTATCTTCTAGAAAAAATGGGCTTGCACCTGCTTTTGAGGAAAAGATATGGAATGATCTTACTCAAGCATTTTCATATTCTGATTGGATAAAGAAAAATAGACGAGAATATCACCCTATCTTTATAGCCAACAAAAATAACATCCTAACTCACAAGTATTAATTACAAGTGTTTAGGCTAGTCTTTTATCAACAAAACACTTGCTGGAATTTTACTTTTTATGTAATTTTCTAAACATATCAATTTCTGAAATAAATGTAAAGATAGAAGTAAAGTAACCAAGATGATAATCAAGACAGATGAGACATAAAGTAATCCTTTATTTCATTCAAGTTCACCAAAGAGTCATTTTCTTTACAAAATCTCATGCATAAATTTTGGACCAAAGTCAAACTTAGACATCCCCGATGGAACATACAAAAGGACCTCTGACAGAAAACCAAAACTGAACTCTAAAAGATGGATCAACTTGCCACAGATTGCTTCCGACTCCACTCTGAACAGTAGCCTTTGTTAGTCATAAAAATTAATTCACAAACAGACAAGTCTACACAGACTATCAAAGATAGATCAACACCTGTGAAAAACAAGTTTCCGAATGATTTGATTCATCCTTGAATATTGTTGTCTACAATAAGACCCTCCTATCATAAAAGATAATTAGGTTTGTGATGAATAATGAATGAATGAAAATTGAACTATCTCAACATAAACTCAAAGAGAAAAGCTTTGTATGCTTCTTCTTCTATCCTCCTTTGTTCCTCCCTTTGCTTTTGCTTTTAAACAATTAGAATTAGTTGAAGTAGTTGAACCAACTCATTAGTTAAGTTAGTTAAAAGACTCAACCAACTTTTAGTTAGGGGGGAAAGTAATAATCATAATAAGGGTTATAAATAAATAATAACTAGTAGGTGGGACCCCTTGTGACTCCCTTTTGCTCATAATAATCATAAAATAACTAATTAGTTAAGCAAACACACCTCCTTGTGACTCCCATCAACATATTCACATTTGATAATTTAGCTCATGATTTTTGAAATGATTCTCAAAACATATTACTCATATATCCAAAAATAAAACATGTTGTCCCAAAATTCCTGAAGTCAACTGTCATCAACAATAGATAAAATAAAAACTCAAAAGCCTTATTTCCCACTATGTGATGCAATCTTTCCTTGATTATTGTTGTCACCTTCGATTTTCCTAAATTTTCCTTTGGTTGCACAGATCCTTTAGGCCTAATCTCGTTGATCACGTGGGAACAATCGTCCGTGAAATGCATTCAGGAAGACATAGATTTGTCAGAGCCATTGAAGGGTGAGGAAAGGGAAATAATGGCTTTTCCTTTGTCAAGGGAATGGTGTTCCTCAGTTTTCAATCTCTTGATAGCATGGGAGGATTTCACTGGTGAGTGGGGAGTGTCTTGGACAATATTGTAATTAGGTGGAGGAGCAAGCAAGGACAAGTTGGGCCAACCACGATGTTGGGAGACTGTCGGGTGGACAATCTCTTTCCATCCATCATTTTCAGGAACCTCGGGTTACAATGAGATGTGAGGGGGCACAAGGATACCAGGGGCTTGCAAAACTTGGAAAGGAGGCCTTTTAGGCCTAGGTTGGACTACTCCCTACCCAATCCAATTGAAAAATATGGCCTGAAACAATTGGCCAAGATATTATGAATCAACATCAAAATGTATGGAGAACCTATGCCTTCTTGGGATTCTGTTCCAATTACCTCTCCCTTTGTTTCCATGACCATGGCTACCTCGGATGAAAAAATGCATTCCTGCATGCATGATTGATTAGAAAATAGTATTTTAAATAAACATACACGACAACTCTTTTAAAAATATGAAATATATTTTGGCTCAGCAATGTATCAGAATCATGCAATCCAATCCATACAAATTGTTAAAATGTTTGTCAATGAGCAGGGGGTGAACAAAGGGTTTTGGGATATGTGAGGGGTTTGTATTGAGTGAAACATGATATAATGAGGGGGTAAAATAACACGTTTACTTCTCAAGGAAAACAACAATCAACTATAATGCGAAAAAAAGAAAACATCATTGTAATCCAACAAAGACACTGTCACTTCCAACTGCATCCACACAAAAATTCTCTTGACTATAATCAATTTTAGAACGGGGGGTGAAATATGAGTATGGGAAGGTGAGGGGGTTTTAATTAGCAGAAAGTGAAGTAATCGTAGGGAAAAAGAGTGATTATGATTCATAAAATTAATTAAGTGATCCACAAAATGATTCTGTGAAGAAATCAATCAATTTACCACTGTGACTTCAAAAACACTATTGTGTGTAATTCAACAATTTTGGGCGTTAACTTGATTATAGTTTGAAATCAAATACTGAAAATAGTGTCACCAAACAAGACAGTGTGCAATCCACAAATATCTATAGGGGAGTTATGTTCCTCTTACTTATCAAATTTACATCTTATAACAATTCTCAAATGTATATGCAGTAAGCAGTTCCACTCTATTATTATCAAAACAACCACTGTCCATACATTACTTCAATTATAAAATACAACTCAAGAGTTGTGAAAAACAATGAAGTTATACTACCATTGCAATTGTGCTTATCATTTGTTAAAATGCATGACATTCGTTAAACATAATTAGTGGACAGTCAATCCAATAACCCATAATTAAATTGCAAAAACTTTGACTCTCCATTTAAACAGACAGACAACAACCATCACTCCATCTCAAGCTATGTTGTAGAAAACTCCAAACAAATCAACACAAGTGTAATTCTGTGATTGTGCAAGCCCAATTTCCTTCGACTCAAAATAATCAAAAAGCTGGGATATCCATCCAATTCAATGAGGCATCAATAGCAGGTCCGATTTCAAACATTGAACAAATTGCAACAGGCCATGTTCAAAACTCTGTGACTATCCCTGAATTTGCAACCCCAAAATTATCCATAGCATATCATTGGGCAGCCATACTGTAACACCACGATGCAACATTCCCATTCGATAATTAAAAAAAAAACAAACACATAGCCAGAGTGTTATTTACTTAACCTCATCGTGCTGACTTAGCAATCAACACAAGGAGATAGAAACATAATTGCATAAATCTATCAAACTGCAATCCAACCATACTGAGTAAACTGAGGCTCATCATTGATTATGCAATTGAATAACATACTTATACAGTGAATAGAACTGTCATAAACAACCCGATTTGCAATAATCAACATGCGATTAGAACACACTGTCACAGTAAACATTGAGTCATGCTATATGAATTCCACTCATACCAATGTATTAAGCGTGAAAACAGTGCCAGGTTACCCATTCAATAAACACAAGGAGGCAACAATTTGAATTAACAGTTCATTCTAATTAACCATGTCGAGCTTATACACTCAATAATAACATTTGCAGTGACTAGATGCTAAACCAACACCACTGTCATACAATCCACTTTGGTCGAGCCAGTTAATTACTTATGTCAACAATACATAACAACCAATAGTAAACCCAACAGGAAACAATGGTCTTCTCTGTCAATCCTCAGACTTCGGAGTTAAGGGTTTTCCCGGTGGTCAACACAGAGAGACTGAGGTCGATTTTTCTCAATGGAGAAAACCTCCGAGACCAACGATGTACACATAGAGAATGACACAATTTATTTAGTGGTCAGGGTGACAAATCCCATGACAGGAGAGCTATGAGCAGAGGAGCCAGGCTCCATTTGGGATTTATAATGAATTAACGCACACAGGGTATAACCCTCATGGTTATCTCAACCAGCCAACTAACAACGCTTTTAACAAGCAGAGATGAGAAGAAGAAACATAACCTATTGCACGACCAATAAAAGCATGAACAATCCAATGCCCAAAATAATGCACAATGTGACCAGGTATTCCAAACCCATTAAACCCCATAAAAGCAGAGACTGGGTATGGTAATATCAAATGCATGAAGACAACCAGTCACTCCAGACCAAATAAAAAATATTCAACTAAACCAACAAGGACGATAGAGAGCCCTTATGGCTGCTAACACATCAGGGTGACCAATAACGCTATAACTTCAAACATTTTTGCAAAGAAAACCATCAACACATCATCCCAAAATCACAATTTCACACAGTTTCCATACTCAAGGAGAACACAACCCAATACATCCAAGCTAATATCCATTTCATAACCAGAGCATAATCATGGATGGAAAAAAAAAAGACATAGTTGTAATCAAACACCTTAAAACTTGAGTTGGTCGAGCGGTTTCTCTCTGTTAGGAAGTCAGAGCATAACCACAACAACAAAATTGAACAATAGTCGATTAGGGTGGTTTCCAATGAAGGAGTAAGGGTGACGTGCAGTAAATGCATGTCACCTCCATTCACAGTGCATTAATTCCTTAGTACATGCCAACAAGATTTCCATCAACACAATTAATAAAACCACGTATTGAAACTGTCACCCATTAAAACCAATAGCGTGGCCATATCACATTTCTAACTTATGCCATAACATAATTCAACCAATTTCCATATAATTCAACAATTTGTATAACCATTAGCATCTATTTCCTTGTCAAATGTGCCACCAACATTTTATCCATCCAAATATACCATATGCATATTAACCATATAAATCAATCAAATCGCATAACTATTACTTGCTAACTGGGACTTAACCATAATCATTTAAATCTTTCATGCGTGTAGTATAACATCTAGGATAGTTCAAATTCTTCCCTTTGCATTTGTTGCATTGTTTCCATTTCTTTTTTTCAACTGCCTTTTATGTATTGTTACTGATATGTCTGTCGTGCAGGTGTTTCAAGAACATATAGTAGTGGTGCCAATGAATAACATAGGCCATAGTAACATAAATAACCAAGAATTCATAATCCCAAACCATAGCCAATAAAAACAAGATCTAATCAACCATGTAAGCCATGTCAAACATCATCACAACATCAAATATGAACATATATGATCTTCAACTACAAGGGGGTCCCACCTACTAGTATTATTTAGCTTTTATATTAATAGCCTTTAGCAACACTTTGTGGGGAAAAATTCGTTGCGATTAATCGTCAACAAACTGGCGACTCCATAGGTGAATTTGTTTTCAACAAATTTAGAACTCAAAAGTCATGGCTTCGTAGACTGAGAACAACACGCATAGAAGACATAACCAGGAAGATTATGCAATAGGGGGAAGTGAGCAGATTCAATGGAAAGATGATAGGGAATTTGGGAATAATTCATGGAAAGTGATAGGTATGTGGGTTTTACCACCGTATGGATAATCATTCAATTGGAATGTGCTCTTAACTTCAAGGAGATTTTTTTTTTTTAGGCTTTCTCTTGAGATCTCAATGGATGGAGAAATGGTAAGAAGAAGCGAGAGATAACCAATTCTTTATAAGACAACAATGGAAATATATAACAATTTCAAGGATCTTTCAGAGGATACATCATAACAGTTGTGTAATCTTGATTGTTATCGAATAACAATTCTTCGCAGGAGTGTCACTGTGGCAGGATTGATCCAACATCCTATCTTGACCAAATCAACTAAAACATGATAGGAAAAAAAATCATGATAGAAGTAAAAAATGCAGATATTAAAACAACAACAATAAGAAAAAAAAAATGAAGAAAACAACAAGAAAAGTTTTAACTTAGAAATCGGAAGTCAAAATACTATAAAAAAAAAATCACAAAAAATGAAAGCAGAGCTAGGCTACTATTATACAGAAAATCCAGACAGCATCAGAGATTTTCACATTGGTCCCTCACAATATTTCAAGAGAGGGCTATTAGTGCTGTAGGAAAACAATTTCTTTTGTAATTCCTTTCAAATGTAAGAGTTAGTGTCCAAGACAAAAGCAATCTAGAAAGGACCCAACACTTGGAATCCTGACGTAATCATCAACCCCTCAACGCACACAATCATATCATCAAGATAGATATGGAGACTAACAAATTCATCAAAAGTCACGTGCACAGGTCTTCTAAAAGCGATATTACATCAAGCAAGATAGAAATCATGCAATGGTAATACATGGTACCCCAATTAGTGATAAGAGTGGTTTTGTGAGCATCTGCCCCTTTTACCTTGATTTTCTTGCAACCCAACAAATTTTCAAGCAAGGGCCTTAGCTATGACTCTACAACCCACTACAGAACCATTTCCATATTGAGAGGAGGAAAAGGGTTTCTCATAATAGCTTGCTTGAAATTTCAAAGATTGATATAGGTTCTAATATTATCAGTGATCCTCGAAGTAGGTTCCCAATTGGAAACCCACTCAGGATGGATTGAAAAAATAATCCCAGCCCTTAAGAATTTTCCCAACTCCCTTTCAAAGGTTTCCTTAAAAGAAGAGTCAATAGATTTTTGTTCTTGCATAATTGGTTTCATGCATTCCTTGATGGAAATAAAATTTTGTAAAAAAACAGGATCCAAACCACGAAGATCCTTATAAGGCAAAGCAAAAACCTTTTGAAGTTTACCAAGTAGCTTGGAAAACTTTTTTTTTTATATATATCAAAACATTGGGTACTTACGTTAATATTCCTTGAAGATTCAAGTGCCCAATTGTTCATAGAGATGGTTTCACCCACCTCCCTTCATAGCTCCTCCTCTTTCTGTTTTTCTTTGTTTCCTACAACACTCAATGGAAACGAACCGTCTAGAGGAGTCAAGCTCTCAGAAATATTATCATTTTTTATAGCAATAGTTTCCTCAAGCTTAAGAGGAAGCTAACCGATTAGCCATTGAATTCGAATCCCTCTTAATATGAGTGATGTTGAATGATAGAAGATTTGAGACAAGAGCCCAAATAGTTTGGGAGTATCGTTCCATTAGCTTGTTGCTAGGAGATCATATCTTACATATCAGGTTCACAACAAGCTCAGAATTTCCACAAATTGAAAGGCGACCACAACCAAGATTAAGGGCATTTTCAATGCCTAATAATAAATCTTTGAATTCAGTGACATCGTTTGAACCAACAAACTCTAACCTGCAGGACAGATTATGGATTTTTCCTACAAGAGAAACCAAGATAATGCCAGCCCCATTACCTTCATTAGAGCATGAACCATCAAAGTGAATATGCCACATATCATTATCTAAATCGATTCGTTCCAAAGGAATATTTTCCTCCTCGACAAACATAGAGTATACTCCTAGGCCTTCTTCGATATAGTTTACACTAGATTATGGAATATTCTCTATATAGGGTGAAATCCTTCCCTTTCTAAGGAATGTTTTATTTTTCACTCTTTGTCTTACCCTCCGGACTCCCAAACACATCACGGGTCTCCTTTTAAGCCCTTTTCAGACCCTTTAAACATGAAAAGATTGCCGAGCGATCTTGTGGCACATCACGCTCGTTAAACTGAAATTTGAAGTCACGTCTGTCCGGCGGTAGTTTACCCCTTTTTCGGTCCGGACG
>ML788592.1:398223-410356 GCA_009831015.1 Picea engelmannii | reverse complement strand
ATCAATGCATCACAAACTCGATTAAAAGAATATCACCCCAATCTTGTAAAACAAAGTCATATTCAACAAATAAAAATGCCAAATGAATAAGGACCTTGGAGTCTTGTCAAATGCATAGTGATAAGTAAATTGGAAACGCAATAGGCATATTGACAAGAATCATTACAACAATTTAGTGACGATTTTAATGTGACTTCGAAAACCAATTTTTCACGCTTGCAGTCGTGAAAACGAGAACCAAGGTAAGTGAGCAAACGCACGAAACAATAGTGTCATTTTATTCAAGGATTGCGAAGAGAATCAAGGTTTGCAAAACATCGGTGTAGGCAGCTTATAAGGATAGTAAAAAAATGTGAATTGGCTTCCAACAATGGTGTAACACCATGTTTCCCCCAGATTGTAAATATAACTGGACTGGCCAAGGACTATGGCAAACTCATAAGTGTGAATATGTGATGTAAATGGACCTGCAAGAAGAGGTCAATAAATGTGAATAAAATTTTGAATTTATTGCAGGACTGCTGAGAGGGGATGTGCAGAAAAGAGACCACGATGGCGGTGGAGGGCACCTGGAAAGGAGGGCGTTAACTTACACCGAGAATTAAATACCGTATTTGGACTCCATTGGCCCGGAGAACCAAAAGCGGCTCACTGGCCCTGAAATTAATGCCTTGCAGGCTGGTAGGTGGATGGTTTGATGAAGGATGGGGAGGTGAACCACCTATCCGTATAGCCATCATGACTAACCAGCACGAGGGTAATCGTGCCTCACGCAAACTTGCGAGAGGATAATGCCTATGGCAGAAGCGATGGAGGGGGGCACGAGGGGAACTCTGGCAGTTTTTATGCAGAGTGAGTGATCGCAGAGAGGGAGGATTGCAACCTTCGCTCCTGGGCACTGGCAGACAGAGAGACGCAGGTCTCAGAACATCGTGGTCTCAGCTCGGGGGTGGCTATAAGTGGTAAATCCAGTAGGAGTCACTACGCCTATGGTTTCGTGGAAACGAGCACCCCTCTCAACAGTTGCACCCAATTCTGAAGTTATTTCTGATAAGTGTTTTGTTCATATTGCAT
Organism: Picea engelmannii; assembly: GCA_009831015.1. Taxonomy (NCBI): domain Eukaryota; kingdom Viridiplantae; phylum Streptophyta; class Pinopsida; order Pinales; family Pinaceae; genus Picea; species Picea engelmannii. The sequence goes on along the minus strand of ML788592.1, from coordinate 409,282 downwards.
CTTGAAATTTATATGCTGTCACATATGCTCATAGACCTGTGGAATTGTAAATATTTCTTGTGTAAGAATCTCTATGTAGTAATTGATAAGAATGAGTAGATATTATCTTATAGAACTGTGAAATTGTAAACGATTTTAGGATAAGAGTGTCCGCGTAGTGTTTGATATGAATGAGTTGATATATGCTCTTCACAGAGGAAACCACGCACAACTTACGTTGATAAATAAATCTAATTATGCTTAGATTGAGCTAAGTTAGGCTCCCAGCCCGTCCTTGGGAAGCTATTTCCCCTATCCGTCTCCAGGAAAGCCCTGGAATAGATCTCTTGTAGAGATTCCCTCTTTGGAGAAGGAATACTTAGTCATTCTCGAGAAGCTCTTCAGGGAGGAAGAAATCGACGGTCAGGATCTTACATGGAAGATTGATGAAATCCCGTCAGCTATTAGATCTCGAGAAGTTGCGTCAGGGTTAAACCCTAGTGTGCAGAGGAAGAGTCCCAGAGAAGTCATCAGGATATCAGGGTCATCAGGGTTTTGTTAAGGTAGAGAATCGAGACCTTGTGATTCTTGAAATCTCGAGAAGGAATCCTAGCCGTTGATCTCAGTAGGACACGTGTCATCATTCTGGGAAGTCATCGGAATTTTGGAGGCATCGGGGTTTTATAGGTCGAGAGAACTGAGACCTTTTGAGTCTCAAAACTCCGACGGAGAATCTCAGCCGTTGATCTCAGCAGGAACACGTGGCAAGAGATCCTGAAGAGTAGTGAATCGAAGAATCGGGGTTTTCAGAGACAAGAGACTCGTGCATGTTGGAATCGCAATCCGTGATTTCCCGATAGGATCAGAGCCATCCAACAGTAGGGACATGTGTCAGGAGATCCCGCACATTCAGAGATCCTGAGAATGTAAGTTCTACATACTCCAATTCCGCGAATTATGAAACTCCGATAGGGGAAAGGACCATGGTCTTGTGGACTAGCAGGTCGCATGAGAAAGGAGTTAGCCGGAGGGAGCTAAGGAGTGGAGAGAGGCACCATCAGGGATCGTGAGTCAGGAATCCGTGAGGGCAGTGGATCACGACCTCATAAGTGTCGATTTCCCGATGGGGGTATTCCCGACAAAGAACAAGGAACTCGAGACATTGCAAGTCCCAAACCCCGGAGGAAATCGGGACCGTTCATTTAGAGGACACGTAGTAGAGATCTGCGCCATCGGAGAAAATTCTAACAAGGAGTCAATCTATCGGCGTTTGGAGTTCATTGGGATATCAGGGATCCTGGTAACAAGTGAATTGTGCACTTTGAAATCGTGATCTGTGAAACCCCGATCAGTGGGGAACAACTGTCCGAATAGCGGAGCTGAGGGAAGAGTCGTAGTGGGAGCCAGTTGTCAGCTTGACGGAGAATCAGTGTTCGAGAGATTGGGAAACCTATGGGTAAGTGTTTTACGACATTGGAAACCCCCTAGCCCCGACATGAGGTAGGACTACGGTCCCTGAATCAGTGGTCACATTCGTCAGGGCTTAGCTTGGAGGCTTGAAGCACAGCAGGAATTGGAGGATCGGGAGTTCCGGGTACATGTGCACCTTGGCACCACAAACCCCGAAACCCCGATGAGAGGTTGTTGTTGTGGTCATATAGGAGCCGGTCATGTGGGCCAAAGGCTTAGCCAAGTGGGGCTGGGGCAACAAAAGAGTGATTCGGAGATCGGAGATCGGTGATTCAAGTTGCCAAAACATTGTGGGTGTCAAAACCCCGATAAAATCAACCCCGACAGAAGCATATGACTATGGTCATATGAACGCAGGTCACGTGGACCAGCAGTACGCTAGAAGGGGCTGGTGAAAAAGGGGCACATCGAAAATTTGTCCCATCGGTGATCAGGGATTTAAGAGGACAGGGACTCTTGACAGCGGAAAGTCTAAAATCCTGAATCCTGATATTGAATCGAGGATTGACATTTCGCTAATGCAAGTTTCTGGAAATTTCTCATTTTTGAGAAATTAACCCAAAAACTTTGATTTATGATAGTGGGTCTGTTACAAAGTGGTATCAGAGCATGGTTACAACACTCGGCCCTATTGGGCTCATGCACCAGTTACGCATAAACCGCGTACGAAACACTCCTATGAGGAGTAACCTCCTGACTTAACTATCTTATCCAGGATTAAAAACTTGGAATATGAACACCCGACTGTGTATGCATGTGAAAGAATTATGAAATTATGCGCAAATTATAAAATGTATTTAACTCTTGACTAATATCCAGCGTTTGTCTTTTCACTCAAGCGGATGATCAACCGCGGGAATCTACAAACGCAGAGTATGGTGACTCACCAAGAGGTGGGAGAAGGCTCCCACAACAGAGACGAGGAGTCTAATGAAAGAAGAGCAATAGGAACCCATCCAGACTTAGCTAAGACGGTGAGGAGTCTCATGGTCGAATTGCAAAGCTGCAAGGCCGATAATGAAAGGATGATGAAAGAACAAGAAAAGCAAACCGAAATTAATGCAGTTCTACTGTAGAGCCTATCTTACCTACAATGACAAATGCAGCATGAACTTGAGATGCAAAATCATGGTCGTGTCAGTGGCCACACTAAGAGAAGCACATCCAGAAAGGTCCACCCCAGAGGTAAAGGACCAGTGCCAGACGATTCCACTGAGAAGGAATTCGGTGATTCAGAAGGCTCTTCCAGCAGCAGGAGCAGTTCCTATTCTCGCAGAAAACAGAAGAAGCAAAAGACTTCCAAGAGTCACAAATTTGAGGAATTCAGGAAGGCCAAACCTCCCTCCTTCGACGGTGAGATAAAGAAGGGAGAGGAAGCTGAGGCTTGGCTACTTGGACTGAAGAAATATTTAGGGTCCATGATTTCTCAGAGAACTTGAAGGCCCGAGTGGCCACTTTCAATCTGAACGGAAAGGCTTCCATCTGGTGGGAAGACCTTAAGAATATGAAAGGGGTCCGCGAGGAGGACCTATCTTGGAAATAGTTTGAGAAGTACTTCCGGAAGAAGTATTTTTCAGAAAGGTATTTCGACGAGAAGGCTAAAGAGTTTTATAAACTCAAATTGGGCCAACTTACCATGGAGGAATATATCAACAAATTCCTTGACTTATTGAGATATGTACCCTACATCAAAGCAGAGAAGGCGAAGGCACAACGCTTCATCAGTGGGCTACCCAAGGAATACCGGAACCGAATCAAATTCGACGAACCAAAGACCTTAGAAGACACTATAAGAAAGGCAACATATTTTCATGAACAATATGGACATCGGGCAGAGCTTCGTGGAGACTGGAAACAGAAGAGTGGTTTGAGATTTCAGAAGAAAGGGAGAAAATCCTCGGGATTGAAAAACTACAAGAAGAACCACAGAATGAACTTTCCAACCCGGAGTGTACTCCAGCAAAACTTTCCCTCGGCGGACGGAAATAAATCTTCTGGACCTATACCAGTAAAGACTGATAACCCAAACAGGAAACCTTTGGAATGTTGGGATTGCGGAGGAGAACATCTCTGGAGAGACTGTCCACTCCGACAACAGAACAGTCGGAAAATTTATAACATGCAGGAAGCTACCATGGTCAATGATGTGGCAAGGAGCATGCCATAGATCTATGCAGCCTTGGATAATAACCAGGCTGACCACCAAGCATCAGTGATGGAAATAGAAGGTATGATTTTCAACCACCTAGTGTCTGTTTTGATTGACACTGGTTCAAATTTGAGTTATATATCCCCTAGAGCTGTGGATAAGTGTAAGCTATAGCCACAGAGGCAAACTAAACCATGGTTGGTACAGTTAGCCACTGTGGCAACAAAAGAAAGGTGGTAGAGGCCATACCAGCCTGCCAATTAATGTTGGGAGAATTCCCCACCCAAGCAACCCTTAATGTATTACCCGTAGGATCATACGATCTGCTGATTGGTATGGACTAGCTGGCCGCCCATAAAGCCAAACTGGACTGTTACTATAAAACCTTAGAATGTGTGAGTGAAGAAGGAAAAAGAATAGCCCTTCAAGGAATCCGAAAACCGGTCTTGGTGAGACAAATATCAACATTGCAAATGAGGAAGTATTGTCGAAAGGGATGTCCCCTATATGCAATACAGGTGTTGAAAACAACCGAAGGTGTAGATCCAAGCCCTGATGATCACCCTATCGTGAGAGAATACTGATATGTGTTCCCAGAGGAGATACCGGGTCTACCTCCGAGAAGAGACATTGACTTCTCGATAGAACTCACACCAGGAGCGGTGCCGGTGTCTAGGACACCTTACCGAATGAGCACTCTTGAGTTAGTAGAACTCAAGTTACAATTGAAATAAATGATGGACAAAGGTTATATTCGACCCAGCGTATCCCCATGGGGAGCACCAGTCCTGTTTGTGAAAAAGAAGGTTGGCACCCTTAGACTATGTATAGATTACAGACAACTTAATAAAGTAACCATAAAGAACAAATACCCCTTGCCCAGGATCGATGATCTATTCGATCAGTTGGGAGGTGCGTCTATTTTCTCAAAAATTGACTTGAGGTCGGGGTACTATCACGTCCGAATTAAGGGTGAAGACATCCATAAAACTGCTTTCCGGACACGGTATGGTCACTATGAGTTTGTGGTAGTGCCATTTGGGTTAACCAATGCCCCTGCCACTTTCATGTGCTTAATGAACAATGTACTCAGTAAATTTTTGGATAAATTTGTACTAGTTTTCATTGATGACATATTAATCTACTCTAAGAATAGAGAAGAACATGAAGAACATCTTAGACTTGTGCTACAAGTGATAAGAGAGCATCAACTCTATGCTAAATTCAACAAGTGTGACTTCTTTCAGAAGCAAATACACTACTTGGGACATGTTCTGTCCAAGGAAGGGGTAGCAGTAGATCCTGACAAGATCAGGTCTATCATGGAATGGCCTACCCCAAAGGATGTCTCAGACATCAGATCCTTTATGGGATTGGTGGGATACTATAGAAGATTTATAAAAGATTTTTCCAGGATTGGTTGTCCAATCACTGCCCTCGAGAAGAAGGGAACAAAATTCTTGTGGACACAGCAATGCGAAGAAAGATTTCAAACCTTGAAACATCTACTAACCCATGCACCTATGTTAAAAATCGCTGACCCAGAAGTTGACTTCCTGGTGTGCACAGATGCCTGTAAGGAAGGGCTCAGAGGAGTCCTTATGCAGGAAGGAAAGGTGATCTGCTATGAATCCCGAAAATTGAATGAACATGAGGTCAACTATGTGATTCATGATCTAGAATTGGCTGCCATAATGCATGCCTTAAAAATGTGGAGGCATTACCTCCTGGGAAGGAAATTTGTGCTTATGACAGATCACTATGGATTACGGTATCTGTTTGATCAACCCAAGCTCAATGCTAGACAAGCTAGATGGATGGCCCTCCTTAGCAAATTTGACTTTGAAATCAAACACATTAAAGGGAAGGAGAATAGGATGGATGATGCCCTTAGCAGAAGCATGAGAACAATTCACCTGGCAATAGTGAGTACCTGCGAGACAGATGTCAAGAACAAATTCAAAGAGGCACAAGAAATAGATCCCTTCGCCCGAAATGTGACCCTGTACCTACAACAAGAACCCAGTGGGGAAAAATAAGAAGGCTATCAGATGACCGACGAAGGTCTGCTCACCTACAGAGAGAGACTGTACATTCCCAATTGTGACGACTTGAAGAGGTTCATCATGGATGAACTACATAAAAGACCCTACACTGGTCACCCAGGATACCAGACAACGATTACTGCCACCCGAAAACAATTTTACTGGCCAGGATTTAAGAAGGACGTAGCCAAATATTTGGCACAATGCATAGAATTCCAATAGGTTAAAGCAGAACATCGACACCCGGTAGGACTACTACACCCTTTACCCATCCCGGAATGGAAATGGGAAACCGTCTCCATGGATTTTATCACTGGATTACCAACTTCAACCAAACAGAATGATGCCATTATGGTGGTGGTGGATAAATTGAGCAAGTCTTCTCATTTCATCCCCATCAAATCGACCTGCAAGTCGATAGATATCACACAGGCATTTATGAAAGAGGTGTTTCGACTGCACGGCATGCTGAGAGAGATAATATCTGACAGAGACACAAAATTCACTTCCAAATTCTGGAAATCACTGATGGCGGGTTTAGAGACCAAATTGCTATTTAGTACCGCCTATCACCCTCAAACCGATGGACAAACAGAAAGAGTAAATCAGATATTAGAAGATATGTTAAGGATGCATGTGATGCATCAGCCTAGGAAATGGGAAGACTACCTGCCATTGGTAGAATTTGCCTACAACAATGGCTACCAAGCGTCCTTAAAGATGAGTCCATTCGAGGTTCTCTATGGTAGACAGTGTAATACTCCAGTTAGCTAGAGTAATCCTGTAAATAGGATTTCTATTGGACCCGATATGTTGAAAGAAATGGAACAACAAGTGGCTCAGATAAAACAAAATCTGAAGGTCGCTCAGAACCGACAGAAAAGTTATGCGGATCAAAAGAGAACTCCAAGAGAGTTTTAAACGAGAGATCATGTATACCTCAGAATTAATCCCAGAAAGAGTTCCCTGAAAATGGGAGCTTGTGCCAAATTGGAACCTCGGTATTGTGAACCCTTTGAAGTTCTAGATAGAGTGGGACCTATAGCCTATCGGCTAGCACTTCCTCCCACAGTAAAAGCACATAATGTTTTCCATGTTTCATTACTAAAGAAATATGTACATGATGCTAATCATATAATTGACTGGTCTATGATCCAGGTGGAACCGGAGGGAGAATTTCTACCAGAACCCCAATGCATAATAGACAGAAAGGAAACCCCGCTCCGAAACAGAACCATTGCATAGGTCAAGGTGCAATGGAAACATTTTGGCCCAGATGAGGCTACATGGGAAATGGAGAATGCCATGAGGCAGGCATATCCGATTTTGTTTACTTCTGTACATGTAAATTCATGTTAGTAGCTAAGAACATTGAGGATGATGTTCCTTTTAAGGGGGAGGGAATTGTAACACCCTATTTCCCCCAGATTGTAAATATAATTGGACTGGCCAAGGACTATGGCAAACTCATAAGTATGAATATGTGATGTAAATGGACCTGCAGGAAGAGGTCAATGAATGTGAATAACATTTTGAATTTATTGCAGGACTGCTGAGAGGGGATGTGCAGAAAAGATACCATGATGGCGGTGGAGGGCACCTAGAAAGGAGGGCGTTAAATTCCACCAAGAATTAAATACCGTATTTGGACTCCACTGGCCCGAAGAACCAAAAGCGGCTTGCTGGCCCTGAAATTAATGCCTTGCAGGCTGGTAGGTGGATGGTTTGATGAAGGATGGGAAGGTGAACCGCCTATCCGTAGAGCCATCATGACTGACCAGCGCGAGGGTAATCGTGCCACACGCAACCTCGCGAGAGGATAAGGCGTATGGCAGAAGCGATGGAGGGGGGAGCGAGGGGAACTCTGGCAATTTTTACGTAGAGTGAGTGATCGCAGAGAGGGAGGATTGCAACCTTCACTCCTGGGCACTAGCAGACAGAGAGACGCAGGTCTTAGAACATCGTGGTCTCAGCTCGGGGGTGGCTAGTGGTAAATCCAGTAGGAGTCGGTACGCCTGCGTTTGGGTGGAAACGAGCACCCCTCTCAACAGTTGCACCCAATTCTGAAGTTATTTATGATAAGTGTTTTGTTCATATTGCATCTTGAAATTTATATGCTGTCACATATTCTCATAGACCTGTGGAATTGTAAATATTTCCTATGTAAGAATGTCTGTGCAGTAATTGATAAGAATGAGTAGATATTATCTTATAGAACTGTGAAATTGTAAACGATTTTAGCATAAGAGTGTCCGCGTAGTGTTTGATATGAATGAGTTGATATATGCTCTTCACAGAGGAAACCACGCACAACTTACATTGATAAATAAATCTAATTATGCTTAGATTGAGCTAAGTTAGGCTCCCAGACCGTCCTTGGGAAGTTGTTTCCCCTATCCGTCTCCAGGAAATCCCTGGAATAGATCTCTTGTAGAGATTCCCTCTTTGGAGAAGGGATACTTAGCCATTCTCGAGAACGTCCTCAGGGAGGAAGAAATCGATGGTCAGGATCTTACAGAGAATATTGATGAAATCCCGTCAGCCGTTAGATCTCGAGAAGTTGCGTCGGGGTTAAAACCTAGTGTGCAGAGGAAGAGTCCCGGAGAAGTTATCGGGATATCAGGGTCATCGGGGTTTTGTTAAGGCAGAGAATCGAGACCTTTTGATTCTCGAAATCCCGAGAAGGAATCCTAGCCGTTGATCTCGATAGAACATGTGTCAGCATTCTGGGAAGTCATCGAGATTTTGGAGGCATCAGGGTTTTACAGGTCGAGAGAACTGAGACCTTTTGAGTCTCGAAACTCCGACGGAGAATCTCAGCCGTTGATCTTAGAAGGAACACATGGCAAGAGATCCCAAAGAGTCGTGAATCAGACAATCGGGGTTTTCAGAGACAAGAGACTCGTGCATGTTGGAATCACAATCCGCGATTTCCCGATAGGATCAGAGCCGTCCAGCAGTAGGGACATGTGTCAGGAGATCCCACAAAGTCAGAGATCCTAAGAATGTAAGTTCTACATACTCCAATTCTACGAATTCTGAAACTCCGATAGGGGAAAGGACCGTGGTCTTGTGGACTAGAAGGTCGCATGAGAAAGGAGTTAGCCGAAGGGAGCTAAGGAGTGGAGAGAGGCACCATCGGGGATTGGGAGTCGAGAATCTGTGAGGGAAGTGGATCACGACCTCGTAAGTGCCGATTTCTTGATGGGGGTATTCCCGACAAAGAACAAGGAACTCGAGACATTGCAATTCCCGAACCCCAGAGGAAATCGGGACTGTTCGTTTAAAGGACACGTAGTAGAGATCTGCGCCATCGGAGAAAATTTTGACAAGGAGTCAATCTATCGGCGTTTGGAGTTCATCGGGATATCGGGGATCCCGGTGACAATTGAATTGTGCACTTTGAAATCATGATCCGTGAAACCCCGATCAGTGGGGAACATCTGTCCGAATAGCGGAGCTGAGGGAAGAGTCGTAGTGGGAGCCAGCTATCAGCTTGACGGCAAATCAGTGTTCGAGAGATTGGGAAACCTACGGGTAAGTGTTTTACGACATTGGAAACCCCGTAGCCCCGACACGAGGTAGGACTATGGTCTCGGAATCAGTGGTCACATTGGTCAGGGCTTAGCTTGGAGGCTTGAAGCACAGCAGGAATTGGAGGATCAGGAGTTCGGGGTACATGTGCACCTTGGCACCGCAAACCCCGAAACCCCGATGAGAGGTTGTTGTTGTGGTCATATAGGAGCCGGTCGTGTGGGACAAAGGCTTAGCCAAGTGGGGCTGGGGCAACAAAAGAGCAATTCAGAGATCGGAGATCGGTGATTCAAGTTGCCATAACATCGTGGGTGTCAAAACCCCGATAGAAGAAACCCCGACATAAGCATATGACTATTTTCATATGAACGCAGGTCACATGGACCAGCAGTACGCTAGAAGGGGCTGGTGAAAAAGGGGCGCATTGAAAATTTGTCCCATCGGTGATCAGGGATTTAAGAGGACAGGGACTCTCGACAGCGGAAATTTGAAAATCCTGAATCCCAATATTGAATCGGGGATTGACATTTCGCTAATGCAAGTTTCTGGAAATTTCTCATTTTTGAGAAATTAACCCAAAAACTTTGATTTATGATAGTGGGTCTATTACAAATGGCGACACACTAGTAGAAGCAGTTATCTCTGCCAGAAAGAACAAACTCAGATTAGGATAACAAGAAAAATTCTAACTCAAAAACAACAGCCAGAAAATCGTGTAAACATCATCATTAAATCAAATATTCCAGCAGTGCTTAAAGGATGAAAACTGATAACAGTCTTAAGACAAGTGATTCACGATATCAAAGATAAAATCCCCCAATACTGTTGACAGAGCCACTGCTGCCTGTAGGCATCCATAGCCTCGACAAGGTTGCCATTTAACCCACTCCGATATCCGTATCCTGCCAAGAAGTTCCAGATCAGAATAAAGGACATGTTAAGGTTAAGAGGTTTCATATTTGGAAATTTTCATATACTCGACATTGCTTCACTGCCAACAGGCCTGTTCAGTACCCCGGCGAAGTTGTCTTGGCATCATGCATGCATTTACCCACTACTAGCAGACCTGTTCAGCATCCCGACGGGTTTACAAGCACTTCCCAGAACTGTCCTTTATTAAGATCCAGAGATGTTTCATTTACAAAACCAACTTTCTCAGGCAGGGAGACATCTTCTGAGTCATTCCCTTAAGGAATAGGGACAGCGTAAGACGATAATAGATGATCGTGACAAGCTTTACTCAAAGACTGAAATCAATAAACTTCTTTCAAACAACAGTCTTTTCTCAACATGGCAGTAAATTTCAGAAGTAGTTTATAATTGATGTTTAGACAAATTTTCAACAGTCATTTCAGAGAAAGAATTCTCTGTTTTCCTTGTCTGAACAGTTCAAAAATTCAGGTATGTGTATTTCAACAGCAAAAACTAGTAAGCATAAGGGAGAAATCAAAACACACCAGCGAAAAAAAAATTGGAAAGCAAAGAAATCCAAACAAGAAAAACAAAAAACAAATATGCACAGAAGGTGCATCTGAAAACCTCATGCAACAAATCCCTTGGAAAACTGAAAAGTAGAAAAATCCTATTTGATGGGAAAGCAGTCCTACTCATGGTACCTTGGGTCAGGGTTGATTCAGATTCATTTATCTCTTTACTTTCCATTTAATATTTTCATGACGATATTGCGTTTCTGAAAATAAATGTTCAACTAAGAGTAAAAAGGATCAAGGGGACTTCCCTGACAACAGCCGTATTATGGTTCTCGTGGTGCGCCCACTTGCATTCATGACTGCATTATTACAAAGAGAAATAGTGAGAAATCAAACTGAAAGAAAACCTATTCCTAAACCTACCCTAACTATTAAACGAATCAGGATACTAC
>ML788592.1:384924-396062 GCA_009831015.1 Picea engelmannii | reverse complement strand
TTTATGAACAAGAAATAAAACAAAAACTAACTAAACTAAACAACTAATATACTAATTCTAACTACAAATCTAACTAAACATATATCTAACTAAACTACTAATATTATACTAACAAATAAATAACAAACTGACCTGGAGAAACGATCCATATTTATCCTGCATGTAATGACTTTCTTAGCTAATCGAAGGGAGAAAACCCGCACCGAATTATCCAGGAGCTTCTCGTAAACAATAAGCTACAGTGCTCTTCAAATATGATTACAGGACAAACAAGACATAAAAATTACAACAATCTCATGATTTATAAATATTCAGAGTTAGATAAACCTGTATGCAAAGATCTATACGTAACGATTCAATTAACGAAGAAGAGAAATCTGTGATTCACTAACTGAAACAAAGTAATTGTTGTACTTTTCTAAAAATAATGAAAGAGATCAAATATGGATAACACATTAATTAAATCATATCATTCTGCAATAGATTATGATAGCTAAAGTAGTCTATAATCAACTGCAAATGACATGCATAAACTTGAAACAAAATATTGATATATTGAAAGCGAAAGTTGTAGCAATAACATCAAGTCTCGTCTCAGTTTGTATTAGAAATCCATAGCCTGGTTCTCCCACAAGTGAGGATGCTCATTATTACAAAAAATAAGAAGTATTTAAAGACTTCCCATAGGGTAAAACATCCCTGTGGGAATCATCAAAACTGTTTACACAAATCTAGGAAAATATCCCAAGTTTCTAACTCAAGCTAACAACCTAAGATAAAACCAAATCCAAAATATATCCTAAACTGTTACAGCATGCCCATTTGATCATTGCAATTCGTATGTACCTGAAAGAAGGCAAAAATAGACAAGTTTAAAAGATATTTTGTAGATAAAATTGATAAAAATCTAATTTTAAAGACTAGCTAATCAAATGAAACGATTCTGTAGCTAGTCTAAATTGATCACAGAATCATTTTTAAAACTAATTCAAATACTAAAGAATTGTATTCAAACTATCAAACCAATATTTGATTGCTAATCAGAGACCAAACTAATCATTCAAATCGACACTATTATCCTAATTTGAGAGTGAACAAGACTGTGATCAATCGAATGATAACGAGAAACATGTATTATGTTCAATTTTTTAATCACCAATTGGAGTAAACAAAATCGCATTACATACTTGACAGCAATGAAATCATTTTCGTAAACTAACTGAAATCGACATAGCTAACAGATTTTCCATGCAATAGCTTATGTCTCCTTCTCCATTGACAATATTGTTTTCAAATCCAAAACGAAATCAACATGATCATTTTTCAGATTGATAAAGCTATATCAAACATAAACAAATGATCATGCTAATTGTGGCACACAAGAATGACTTGCAGATCCAATCAAACAGGAACGAATTGAAACGGTTTGAGGCTGTTATAAATGAACACGGCTTCCATGATTTTAGGAAATAGATCTTCAACACAGGTCGAATATAATCCAAATCTAAGCGAAAACAAACCCCATTGATTACATTAATTCAAACCAACAGAACCTTTCTAAAGCGAACCATACCAAATCAAAACCAATCCATCGCTTCTACTAAGTTGGGCATGAAAAAATCTCATAACTAATATCATAACCATATTCAACTTTAGTAAAATGAATCTACTGTATAGGAAACAGAATCATTTCAAATATATCAAAACGAACAGAACTAATTTGAAAGCAAAACCGAATATTTTACATTAATTCAAAGCGAAATTCATATTAAAATTCATACCTGGAAGGATCGATCAAGGGTTCAACAGTGTGAGAGGCTAGATGGGTGAGAGGGGCTCTAAAGCACAGGTTTGAAGAAGTGATAAGCATTTTGGAAAATGCATACAGACCCAATACATTCCCTTCAGCCATTGAGAGAATCTGAACATTGACCTGAAAAACATGAGTTATATCTCTGTAACAACTCAATTTCTGAGGAAACTGCTCACTATAGAGATAAAGGGGCTAAATTTGGTTCTGGGTTTTCAACGGTTTGATCTAATTCAAAACAGTTTTCCCAGAATCGCTCACGCAAAAATGTGACTCTGGGGGCAATTACGGGGGCAGTCTTCTCTGGCAATCAAAACAGTAATTGACTTTGAACACCATGGGGGTTAAATTCGCCCTACAGGAGCCAGGAGAGAACACACAGTGAGCAGGGTGAAGGGACAAGGGTTTGAACAGAGTATGCTCAGAGATTTTCCCAAAAATCAATAGAGGTAACCCGGCAAGGAGGCAGACATTAATGCAAAGTGTGCGAGGGTGGTGGAGCTAGCTCAGCCCATGCAACATAGTCATTTCCACAGTACAACCGACGGTGCATATAATGTTCAAACCAATGTGCATATGTTAAAAACCATGCCATTCAATCGATTAATAAAATCTATGATACGTTGACCAAACATTTGCGTAGGCAATAATGTTAGCATAGTTTTAAAACCAAAGCAATAACTCGAAATCACACCAAGGGTTTGATCATATGAAAATATGTGTTGTATGACAAGATTTATACCAAGGGTCTTGCCACAACACACATGTGTTTTTAAGAAGTCAATGTGCCAAGTTAATCGATCAAAGAACATACAAATCAAAAAATCAATGCATCACAAGATCGATTAAAAGAATATCACCCCAATCTTGTAAAACAAAGTCATATTCAACAAATAAAAATGCCAAATGAATAAGGACCTTGGAGTCTTGTCAAATGCATAGTGATAAGTAAATTGGAAACGCAACAGGCATATTGACAAGAATGATTACAACAATTCAGTGACGATTTTAATGTGACTTCGAAAACCAATTTTTCACGCTTGCAGTCGTGAAAACGAGAACCAAGGTAAGTGAGAAAACGCATGAAACAATAGTGTCATTTTATTCAAGGATTGCGAAGAGAATCAAGGTTTGCAAAACATCGGTGTAGGCAGCTTATAAGGATTGTAAAAAAATGTGAATTGGCTGCCAACAATGGCGACACACTGGTAGAAGCAGTTATCTCTGCCAGAAAGAACAAACTCAGATTAGGATAACGAGAAAAATTCTAACTGAAAAACAACAGCCAGAAAATCATGTAAACATCATCATTAAATCAAATATTCCAGTAGTGTTTAAAGGATGAAAACTGATAACAGTCTTAAGACAAGTGAGTCACGATATCAAAGATAAAATCCCCCAATACTATTGACAGAGCCACTGCTGCCTGTAGGCGTCCATAGCCTCAACAGGGTTGCCATTTAACCCACTCTGATATTCGTATCCTTCCAAGAAGTTCCAGATCAGAATAAAGGACACATTAAGGTTAAGAGGTTTTATATTTGCAAATTTTCATATATCCGACATTGCTTTGCTACCAGCAGGCCTGTTCAGTACCCTGGCGAAGTTGTCTTAGAGTCATGCATGCATTTACCCACTGCTAGCAGACCTGTTCAGCATCCTGGCGGGTTTACAAGCACTTCCCACAGCTCTTTTATGTTTTAATTTTTTAAAGATATATGATTGAGTGGGGTGACGCTGAAAATTACGATATTTTAACATATTTTTTATAAACCTCATCAATTTTTTTTTTATTTTTTATTTTTAGAACTGTCCTTTATTAAGGTCCAGAGATGTTTCATTTACAAAACCAACTTTCTCAGGCAGGGAGACATCTTCTTAGTCATTCCCTTAGGGAATAGGGACAGTGTAAGAAGATAATAGATGATCATGACAAGCTTTACTCAAAGACTGAAATCAATAAACTTCTTTCAAACAACAATCTTTTCTCAACATGGTAGTAAATTTCAGAAGTAGTTTATAATTGATGTTTAGACAAATTTTCAACAGTCATTTCAGAGAAAGAATTTTCTATTTTCCTTGTCTGAATAGTTCAAAAATTCAGGTATGTGTATTTCCACGACAAAAACTAGTAAGTATAAGGGAGAAATCAAAACACACCAGCGAAGAAAAAATTGGAAAGCAAAGAAATCCAAACAAGAAAAACAAAAAACAAATATGCACAGAAGGTGCATCTGAAAACCTCATGCAACAAATCCCTTGGAAAACTGAAAAGTAGAAAAATCCTATTTGATGGGAAAGTAGTCCTACTCATGGTACCTTGGGTCAGGGTTGATTCAGATTCATTTATCTCCTTACTTTCCATTTAAGATTTTCATGACGATATTGCGTTTCTGAAAATAACTGTTCAACTAAGAGTAAAAAGGATCAAGGGGACTTCCCTGACAACAGTCGTATTATGGTTCTCGTGGTGCTCCCACTTGCATTCATGACTTCATTATTACAAAGAGAAATAGTGAGAAATCAAACTGAAAGAAAACCTATTCCTAAACCTACCCTAACTATTAAACGAATCAGGATACTACGTGAAGTCATGCTTCCAATGTAGCCATCGGAATAACTCTAATCCTGCAATAGAAACAAGATCAAGCGTTACTAATAAGAATGGTAATATATCAAAAAATGATAGAAACATATCACACTTACCTTCATAATCATCATCTAAAAACAAAGTAAGCATGATCTTACCATTCCCTTGAATATTCTTGTTGTATGAATCCTCCAGCCATTGCGCAATTTTATCATGATAAGGGTCATAATGGCATGGGCGAGTGTAAGTAGTATTGAAAAACTTGTCATGATTACGAGGAAATGAAATAACCATTAGCGAAGGCTGAAATGCCCCACCCTCCTGACAATTCTCTAAGTGTTCATTAATCTCTTCACATGGAGGATCTAAAAGAAATATGTCACGCCTACTTCCAAGATACTTGGGTAAAAAGAAAGCAAGCTCAACTTTGTCTTTATTGTGAAATTTTTTCATATATGAATATTCAAGCCATCCTAAGATCCTGTCACAAAAATGGGGATACAAACCATGACTTTGATGAAATAAATATATCAATGGGAAACTTATCATAGGAGAATTTGTGCAATCAATTAGATCATTGGGTTGAATGTTTCCTTCGTTGAGATTGATCATTTCAAAATGTGAAGCATAAACATTAATATTCAATCTAAGCAAAGAATGAATATGCAACATAGAATGTTTGATCTTCATAAAATATAGTGCATTGTCTTTTTCAACAATAAACTATGTAAAATCATCTCGCAACATGTCCTCTTCCCATGTGAGTGATGAAAGTGAACAAGCATCAAATCCAAGTTTATCAACGTTAGGTTTGGAATTGATTTCACCAAAATTTAGCATATCGAAAGGATATGATTGTGGTGGAAAAGAGTAGCATGTTGTAGGTAAGATGTCAAGTCCACCAGAATCTAGGAATAGATCAAGATATAAAGAATAAAAGGAATCATAAATAAGCAGATAAAAAGAATCTCTTGAACTATGATACTCAACGATGGTATTCTCAAGACAATTCTCTTCACTTTCTTTAAAACACTTACTCTGATTTGGTGATGAATTCATCAACATAATATGATCATCCGGATTTGCCTTTTGTGTGATAGATAATTCAAAATTTACGTGACAAGCATCTAGTCTTTCCTGTGAACAAAGTGCATTTTGAGGATGAAGGTTTAAAGTTTCTTCTTCTAGTTGTGTAACTTCTTCTCTAATCAGTTTCATGGGAGTACTAGAACATTCAAGAAGATTTTCGTTGCTTAAGTGTTCTTCAATGACTAATTTTAAATGTTTATTAGAGCATGAGTTACAAGAATGAGGGTATTCACCTTGAGCCAGAAACAAATCATCTTCCATACTAGTCTTAGACTGAAAATACAATGATTCAAAGGGAAGACCAATTTGGTTGTCAATAAGAGCCTGATCAATAGATTCTACCTCCCTGGCTTGTTCAACATTGTCGGAAGGATCCTTCTCTTCTTGCGAAGAGAATTGTTCTTGTAGTTGAGTGATAGGATTTGCAATTGGTTCTTCATTCGTGATTGAACATGACTGAATGGAAGGGATGGAAGCATCATAGAAGACATTTAATGCCAATGACATGTCATCGAGATTAAATTTACAGAGGATATGATAGACTCTTGTCAAAAAGTGTTCTGAAGATGAATCATCGTTGATTAGCGAAGTATGAAATTCTTCACATAATTGATCAAAATCATAAATTTCAAAAGCATCTAGAAACTCATCTACCAATTGAAACCAATAAAAAATGTGACATGCCGGAAAGGATTCAAACCAATGTTTGATTCGACCTCTACAAGTAAAAGAGAAAAGTCTGCATAAAACTCTTAAGTTTGAGATGTCATGTTTGATGCATTTGCACCAAAACTTGTTAAGGTGGTCTTTAGCAGATATATTTCCTTCACCATCAAAGGTGAGTTTGGACAAGCAAGAGATTGTCTCATTGGGAACATCGAGTAATGAGAAGTTGAAAGCATGTTCCAACACAGTGATTTGGGGAGCCATGGGGGAAATTGAATACATTTAAAATAAAGGCTCCTACAAGGCCATCTTGTTAGTTGGCCATCCTTCTAGCACCATTTGTTGATGGGCGAAATTGACCATCCATCAAATGGAATAGTGGAACCGGTCTGGGGTTGTCTTATAACCCAAGCCGTTTGGGGTGAACCACCCTGATGGGTTTAGCAGCCTTGTTAGCCGAACTAAGTCCTAAGAAATCAAAAATAAAACTACTCTAAATTAACTAATCTAACTAAAACTAACTATTAAAACAACTATATATATAATCTACTATCTAATATTAAACTAACTCTAAGAAATTAAATATCTAACTACTAACTGAAATTAATCTTATTCACAAAATGTACAATAATTACAATTTACAGATTTGAAAGAAAACCTGAAAAACTCATTTGCATTCTGCCCTAAGACAAAGAGAGATATTTTTTGTTGATTTTATAATTTTATGAACAAGAAATAAAACAAAAACTAACTAAACTAAACAACTAATATACTAATTCTAACTACAAATCTAACTAAACATATATCTAACTAAACTACTAATATTATACTAACAAATAAATAACAAACTGACCTAGAGAAATGCTCCATATTTATCCTGCATGTAATGACTTTCTTAGCTGATCGAAGGGAGAAAACCCGCACCGAATTATCCAGGAGCTTCTCGTAAACAATAAGCTGCAGTGCTCTTCAAATATGATTACAGGACAAACAAGACATAAAAATTACAACAATCTCATGATTTATAAATCTTCACAGTTAGATAAACTTGTATGCAAAGATCTATACGTAATGATTCAATTAATGAAGAAGAGAAATATGTGATTCATTAACTGAAACAAAGTAATTGCTGTACTTTTTTAAAAATAATGAAAGAGATCAGATATGGATAACACATTAATTAAATCATATCATTCTACAATAGATTATGATAGCTAAAGTAGTCTATAATCAACTGCAAATGACATGCATAAACTTGAAACAAAAGATTGATATATTGAAAGCGAAAGCTGTAGCAATAACATCAACTCTCGTCTTAGTTTGTATTAGAAATCCATAGCCTGGTTCTCCCACAAGTGACGATGCTCATTATTACAAAAAATAAGAAGTATTTAAAGACTTCCCACAGGGTAAAACATCCCTGTGGGAATTATCAAAATTGTTTACACAAATTTGGGAAAATATCCCAAGTTTCTCACTCAAGCTAACAACCTAAGATAAAACGAAATCCAAAATATCTCCTAAACTGTTACAGCATGCCCATTTGATCATTGCAATTCGTATGTACCTGAAAGAATTCAAAAATAGACAAGTTTAAAAGATATTTTGTAGATAAAATTGATAAAAATCTAATGTTAAAGACTAGCTAATCAAATGAAACGATTTTGTAGCTAGTCTAAATTGATCACAGAATCATTTTTAAAACTAATTCAAGTCCTAAAGAATTGTATTCAAACTATCAAACCAATATTTGATTGCTAATCAGAGACCAAACTAATCATTCAAATCGACACTATTATCCTAATTTGAGAGCAAACAAGACTGTGATCAATCGAATGATAACAGAGAAAGATGTATTCTGTTCAATTTTTTAATCACCAATTGGAGTAAACAGAATCGCATTAGATACTTGACAACAATGAAATAATTTTTATAAACTAACTGAAATCGACAATAGCTAACAGATTTTCCATGCAATCGCTTATGTCTCCTTCTCCATTGACAATATCATTTTCAAATCCAAAACGAAATCAACAGGATCGTTTTTCAGATTGATAAAGCTATATTAAACATAAAAAAACGATCATGCTAATCGTGGCACACAGGAATGACTTGCAAATCCAATCAAATAGGAATGAATCGAAATAGTTTGAGGTTGTTATGAATGAACACAGCTTCCATGATTTTAGCAAATAGATCTTCAACACAGGTCAAATGTAATCCAAATCTAAGCGAAAACAAACCCCATTGATTACATTAATTCAAACCAAAAGAATCTTTTTAAAGTGAACCATACCAAATCAAAACCAATCCATCACTTCTACTAAGCTGGGCATGACAAAATCTCATAACTAATATCATAACCATATTCAACTTTAGTAAAATGAATCTACTGTACAGGAAACATAATCATTTCAAATATATCAAAACAAACAGACTAATTTGAAAGCAAAACCGAATATGTTACATTAATTCAAAGCAAAATTCATATTAAAATTCATACCTGGAAGGATCGATCAAGGGTTCAAGAGTGTGAGAGGCTAGATGGGTGAGAGGGGTTCTGAAGCACAGGTTTGGAGAAGTGATAAGCATTCTGGCAAATGCATACAGACCCAATACGTTCCCTTCAGCCATTGAGAGGATCTGAACATTGACCTGAAAAACATGACCTAGATCTCTGTAAAAACTCAATTTCCGAGGAAACCGCCTATCTTGAAGGTAAAGGGGCTAAATTCGGTTCTGGGTTTTCAACGGTTTGATCTAATTCAAAACCGTTTTCCCAGAATCGCTCACGCAAAAACGTGACTCTGGGGGCAATTACGGGGGCAGTCTTCTCTGGCAATCAAAACAGTAACTGATTCTAAACACCATGGGGGTTAAATTCGCCCTACAGGAGCCAGGAGAGAACACACAGTGAGCAGGGTGAAGGGACAATGGTTTGAACAGAGTATGCTAAGAGATTTTCCCAAAAATCAACAGAGGTAACCCAGTAAGGAGGCAGGCATTAATGCAAAGTGTGTGAGGGTGGTGGAGCTAGCTCAGCCCATGCAAAATAGTCATTTCCACAGTACAAATGACGGTGCATATAACGTTCAAACCACTGTGCATATGTTAAAAACCATGCCATTCAATCGATTAATAAAATCTATGATATGTTGACCAAAGATTTGCGTAGGCAATAATGTTAGCATAGTTTTAAAACCAAAGCAATAACTCGAAATCACACCAAGGGTTTGATCATATGAAAATATGTGTTGTATGACATGATTTATTCCAAGGGTCTTGCCACAAGAGTGATAAGTAAATGTGAAATGCAATAGGCATATCGACAAGAATGATTACAACAATTCAGTGACGATTTTAATGTGACTTTGAAAACCAATTTTTCACACTTGCAGTCGTGAAAACGAGAACCAAGGTAAGTGAGCAAATGCACGAAACAATAGTGTCATTTTATTCAAGGATTGCGAAGATAATCAAGGTTTGCAAAACATCGGTGTAGGTAGCTTATAAGGATAGTAAGAAAATGTGAATTGACTGCCAACAATGGCGACACACTGGTAGAAGCAGTTATCTCTGCCAGAAAGAACAAACTCAGATTAGGATAACGAGAAAAATTCTAACTCAAAAACAACAGCCAGAAAATCGTGTAAACATCATCATTAAATCAAATATTCTAGCAGTGTTTAAACGATGAAAACTGATAACAGTCTTAAGACAAGTGAGTCACGATATTAAAGATAAAATCCCCCAATATTGTTGACAGAGCCACTGCTGCCCGCAGGCCTCCATAGCCTTGACAGGGTTGTCATTTAACCCACTCTGATATCTGTATCCTACCAAGAAGTTCCAGATCATAATAAAGGACACGCTAAGGTTAAGAGGTTTCATATTTGCAAATTTTCATATACCCGACATTGCTTCGCTGCCAGCAGGCCTGTTCAGTACCCCGGCGAAGTTGTCTTGGCATCATGCATGCATTTACCCACTGCTAGCAGACCTGTTCAGCATCCCGACGGGTTTACAAGCACTTCCCACAGATCTTTTATGTTTTAGTTTTTTAAATATATATGATTGAGTGGGGTGACGCTGAAAATTACGATATTTTAACATATTTTTTATAGACCTCATCAGAAATTTTTTTATTTTTTTTAGAACTGTCCTTTATTAAGATCCAGAGATGTTTCATTTACAAAACCAACTTTCTCAGGCAGGGAGACATCTTCTTATTCATTCCCTTAAGGAATAGGGACAGCATAAGAAGATAATAGATGATCGTGATAAGCTTTACTCAAAGACTAAAATCAATAAACTTCTTTCAAACAACAGTCTTTTATCAACATGGTAGTAAATTTCAGAAGTAGTTTATAATTGATGTTTAGACAAATTTTCAACAGACATTTCAGACAAAGAATTTTCTGTTTTCCTTGTCTGAACAGTTCAAAAATTCAGGTATGTGTATTTCAACAGCAAAAACTAGTAAGCATAAGGGAGAAATAAAAACACACCAGTGAAGAAAAAATTGGAAAGCAAAGAAATCCAAACAAGAAAATCAAAAAACAAATATGCACAGAAGGTGCATCTGAAAACCTCATGCAACAAATCCCTTGGAAAACTGAAAAGTAGAAAAATCCTATTTGATGGGAAAGAAGTCCTACTCATGGTACCTTGGGTCAGGGTTGATTCAGATTCATTTATCTCTTTACTTTCCATTTAAGATTTTCATGACGATATTGTGTTTCTGACAATAAATGTTCAACTAAGAGTAAAAAGGATCAACGAGACTTCCCTGACAACAGTTGTATTATGGTTCTCGTGGTGCGCCCACTTGCATTCATGGCTGCATTATTACAAAGAGAAATAGTGAGAAATCAAACTGAAAGAAAACCTATTCCTAAACCTACCCTAACTATTAAACGAATCAGGATACTACGTGAAGTCATGCTTCCAATGTAGCCATCGGAATAACTCTAATCCTGCAAT
>ML788592.1:366020-383692 GCA_009831015.1 Picea engelmannii | reverse complement strand
TGAAATTCTTCACATAATTGATCAAAATCATAAATTTCAAAAGCATCTAGAAACTCATCTACAAATTGAAACCAATCAAAAATGTGACATGCCGGAAAGGATTCAAACCAATGTTTGATTCGACCTCTAAAAGTAAAAGCGAAAAGTCTGCATAAAACTCTTAAGTCTGAGATGTCATGTTTGATGCATTTGCACCAAAACTTGTTAAGGTGGTCTTTAGCAGATATATTGCCTTCACCATCAAAGGTGAGTTTGGACAAGCAAGAGACTGTCTCGTTGGGAACATCGGGTAATGAGAAGTTGAAAGCATGTTCCAACACAGTGATTTGGGGAGCCATTGGGGAAATTGAATACATTTAAAATAAAGGCTCCTACAAGGCCAGCTTGTCAGTCGGCCCTCCTTCTAGCGCCATTTTTTGACGGGCGAAATCGACCATCTGTCAACTGGAAGAGTGGAACCGGTCCGGGGTTGTCTAATAACCCAAGTCATTTGGGATGAACCACCCTGACGGGTTTAGTGGCTCCGTTAGCCTCATGATTTATAAATCTTCACAGTTAGATAAACCTGTATGCAAAGATCTATACGTAACGATTCAATTAATGAAGAAGAGAAATCTGTGATTCATTAACTGAAACAAAGTAATTGTTGTACTTTTTTAAATATAATGAAAGAGATCAGATATGGATAACACATTAATTAAATCATATCATTCTACAATAGATTATGATAGCTAAAGTAGTCTATAATCAACTACAAATGACATGCATAAACTTGAAACAAAAGATTGATATATTGAAAGCGAAAGCTGTAGCAATAACATCAACTCTCGTCTCAGTTTGTATTAGAAATCCATAGCCTGGTTCTCCCACAAGTGAGGATGCTCATTATTACAAAAAATAAGAAGTATTTAAAGACTTCCCACAAGGTAAAACATCCCTGTGGGAATTATCAAAATTGTTTACACAATTATGGGAAAATATCCCAAGTTTCTGACTCAAGCTAACAACCTAAGATAAAACGAAATCCAAAATATATCCTAAACTGTTACAGCATGCCCATTTGATCACTGCAATTCGTATGTACCTGAAAGAAGGCAAAATTAGACAAGTTTAAAAGATATTTTGTAGATAAAATTGATAAAAATCTAATTTTAAAGACTATCTAATCAAATGAAACGATTCTGTAGCTAGTCTAAATTGATCACAGAATCATTTTTAAAACTAATTCAAATCCTAAAGAATTGTATTCAAACTATCAAACCAATATTTGATTGCTAATCAGAGACCAAACTAATCATTCAAATCGACACTATTATCCTAATTTGAGAGAGAACAAGACTGTGATCAATCAAATGATAACAGAGAAACATGTATTATGTTCAATTTTTTAATCACCAATTGGAGTAAACAGAATCGCATTAGATACTTGACAGCAATGAAATCATTTTCATAAACTAACTGAAAATCGACATAGCTAACAGATTTTCCATGCAATAACTTATGTCTCCTTCTCCATTGACAATATCGTTTTCAAATCCAAAACGAAATCAACAGGATCGTTTTTCAGATTGATAAAGCTATATTAAACATAAACAAATGATCATGCTAATCGTGGCACACAGGAATGACTTGCAGATCCAATCAAACAGGAACGAATCGAAACGGTTTGAGGCTGTTATGAATGAACACAGCTTCCATGATTTTAGCAAATAGATCTTCAACACAGGTCAAATGTAATCCAAATATAAGCGAAAACAAACCCCATTGATTACATTAATTCAAACCAACAGAATCTTTCTAAAGCGAACCATACCAAATCAAAACCAATCCATCGCTTCTACTAAGCTGGGCATGACAAAATCTCATAACTAATATCATAACCATATTCAACTTTAGTAAAATGAATCTACTGTATAGGAAACAGAATCATTTCAAATATATCAAAACGAACAGAACTAATTTGAAAGAAAAACCGAATATGTTAGATTAATTCAAAGCGAAATTCATATCAAAATTCATACCTGGAAGGATCGATCAAGGGTTCAAGAGTGTGAGAGGCTAGATGAGTGAGAGGGGTTCTGAAGCACAGGTTTGGAGAAGTGATAAGCATTCTGGCAAATGCATACAGACCCAATACGTTCCCTTCATCCATTGAGAGGATCTGAACATTGACCTGAAAAACACTACCTAGATCTCTGTAAAAACTCAATTTCTGAGGAAACCGCCCACACTGAAGGTAAAAGGGGTAAATTTGGTTCTGGGTTTTCAACGGTTTGATCTAATTCAAAACCGTTTTTCGAGAATCGCTCACGCAAAAACGTGACTCTGGGGGAAATTACGGGGGCAGTCTTCTCTGGCAATCAAAACAGTAACTGACTCTAAACACCATGGGGGTTAAATTCGCCCTACAGGAGCCAGGAGAGAACACACAGTGAGCAGGGTGAAGGGACAATGGTTTGAACAGAGTATGCTAAGAGATTTTCCCAAAAATCAACAAAGGTAACTCGGTAAGGAGGCATGCATTAATGTAAAGTGTGCGAGGGTGGTGGAGCTAGATCAACCCATGCAAAATAGTCATTTCCATAATACAAACGACGGCGCATATAATGTTCAAACCACTGTGCATATGTTAAAAACCAATTCATTCAATCGATTAATAAAATCTATGATACGTTGACCAAACATTTGCATAGGCAATAATGTTAGCATAGTTTTAAAACCAAAGCAATAACTCGAAATCACACCAAGGGTTTGATCATATGAAAATGTGTGTTGTATGACATGATTTATACCAAGGGTCTTGCCACAACACACATGTGTTTTTAAGAAGTCAATGTGCCAAGTGAATCGATCAAAGAATATACAAATCAAACAATCAATGCATCACAAACTCGATTAAAATAATATCACCCCAATCTTGTAAAACAAAGTCATATTCAACAAATAAAAATGCCAAATGAATAAGGACCTTGGAGTCTTGTCAAATGCATAGTGATAAGTAAATTGGAAACGCAATAGGCATATAGACAATAATGATTACAACAATTCATTAACGATTTTAATGTGACTTTGAAAACCAATTTTTCATGCTTGCAGTCGTGAAAATGAGAACCAAGGTAAGTGAGCAAACGCACAAAACAATAGTGTCATTTTATTCAAGGATTGCGAAGAGAATCAAGGTTTGCAAAACATCGGTGTAGGCAGCTTATAAGGATAGTAAAAAAATGCGAATTAGTTGCCAACATTTAGTTACCTGTTTGACTTAGGAGCTAGAAAAAAGAAACAGGTTATCAAGCATGTGGTTTGAAGAGGTGGCTTGTCAGGCTTGTGGATTGAAGGAAAAGGTTGTCAGGCGTATGAGAAACTCTCTCTAGGTGGGAGAGATTGTTAGGGAAGTGACTCCTCCTGGAGGGAGTCCTGCAGAAGCTACAGAGTTCTAAGAATTTCTGATCTGTCCTGTTGTTCAATCCCTGGAAAGGAAGTGGAGCAGTTGATGGACTGTGGAAGAGTGAAGGTGTATATTCTTGGGGTGGGACAGGCATGTGGGGAGTGAGATTCTGTGAGCGGTGGACGTAAGTTGGCTCCTGGGAGGGAATCCTTCCTATTGCATTGTGCAACTTTTCGTAGTCTCATCCTAGCCTAAGAATCTCTTTACCTTGGGATGGAGTTTAATCCCAGCTGGAGGATGACCCACTGCTAATAGCTTGGAGCAGCGTGGCCTAAGGTTAGGAGGTTCATGGAAGGTCTGCCCGTATTTGGTGGTCTTCTCATAAAACGATAATGACTATTTCTATGTTAATTTGTATGTTGTGTATCCTGTACATGTCTTTATATTTATAAGAATGGCATGTGATATTGCATGTATGTTTTGCCATGATTTATGCATTTAATTGGTGTATTAGTAGAATGCATATTGGTTGTTTAAGTTTATATGTATGATGTTCTACAAAGAGCTATGCCTCAGGTCTATGCCTGGTTATGGACAGTTTGATTATCATAACAGAGTAAGAAGTCATGTTTTGTATTTAATTTTAAGTGGCATTTCCCAGTAGAAGGTTGGGGTGCTACAAATTAGTATCATGTTTTGAACAAAGCAGTTTGCTTTGAAGTAGTGGCATGTCCCCGGCATGGGTGGCCGACGGACGTTACACATTAAATCCACCTCAATCTATATCCAAACCCATTGTATGTCTTCTTTTTAGGCCCAATTTGGATCGATCTTGACAAAGGTTCCCAATTTGTTTCCAATTTCATCCATCGCTTCTCTAGACTAAAAATCCAAGGGTAGACCTAGTAAAATTTTCCATACCTTTATAACGGCCCCAGATTCCCTTAGAGGGTCGAAGTCCACAGTCCATGGTTTTAGGGTTAATCTTGTAAGACCCTAGAACCAATTTTTCTTTTGAACTGTGTTGCAATCCTCAACATACTGAAATAGGAAGGAAATCCAACCCCTCGCTAGAACATGAACTACTAGTGAGTACCCAATCAAGGTTTTCCATTGTTGATCCTGAGAAGGATTTTTCCCTCAGAGCTTTACCATTAAATCTTCCCACAACACTTTTCCTATGAATTGGGAGACTTCAAAAATAGTAATATCTTCCCCAACGACTATCTTCATAGAAAATCTCTTCGTTCTAATGCACTTCGCGAATTTTTTCTAATGAGACCCCGATGGAGCTCTTCCTTTGATAGATTCACTTCCTTCTTTATGCAACCTCACCTTTTTTTTCCGAGAGCCAGGGATACGAATGGCTTTGGATGGAGAAATACCTGGATATTTCGGTCCAATTTTCTTGGAAAGTTCGAAGGAGCCTGTGTCCTGGCACTAGGTTCACCTGGATTTACACCATCCTTGGCATGCTTGAGAGCAGACGATGAAGCTTCACGATCTGATAAAGGGCTCGTGAGAAGAGGGATATTAGACAGACTATCCCTTTCCAGAAAATCTTCGTGTGAAGCAAAAACCTTGATCCTGGGAAGAATAACGTCATAGTCCACTTCTTCCTTATCTGAGGATGCCATGTGTTTGAGGCCACGTGAAGCCACACACTCACCGAACTGCATGCTGAGGAAAGGAGGAGAAGGGGAAGGGAACCGTGACCGAGATGGGAGGCGGGAGAGGGAACCAGGAGCTCGAAAAAGGAAAGTAGGGAAACAAAGAGGGGGTGAGGGAAAGGAGCTCTTGCGACCCTCTCTCGAGGTTCTAAACCTCAGAGCACATGATTTCTCAAGTTCTTACCGCAGAGCTTAACTTTTTCTTTTTTATATATATTTCAAAATATATATTATTAAATGTGGATTTATTAATTTATATATTACAAAATGTAAAAACATAAATTAAGGAATAGTCCTCGTGGCATCTCAATTGACAAGTGTTGTGATATGAAGTGTTATGTTTGATGAGGTTTCTAGTTCAACATGTGAGAGATACAAAAAAAAAAAACATAAATTAAGAAATATTTTTTCTTTTTAAGTGTCTAGGTGCAAATGTTGGTCACTACATTATTAAACCAAAATACATATAAACCAACTCTATGATTATCTTAATCTCAAAAAAACTTCGCGGACTCTACTACTGTTGGAAAAGCAATTATTATTACATATTAAATTTCTACAAAAGGTTGTGTATTAATGTGTCAAAGACCTGTTGTAGTAGGAAATTTCTAAACTAAAACTAAGCCAATGAAGAAGAAGAATTATAAGTCACCCGACCAAATCTTTTTGTAATTCTCTAATGGAGATCCAATGGACGTAAATCCTTTTGAACACATAATCTTGTGAAAGAAAGTATGAATCCTAGCAATACCATAGCCAGTAACTAATAGGTACAAATACCTATGGTCTCTGGTCGTTGAATTACACATGTGAGTATCTGTTTCCACACAACAAGTGTCATTGCAAGAAATCTTTTTCAACCCAACATGTGTCACCTGGAATTGGATGTTCTAACCACCTCAATGGTAAACAATTGAAGGAATAAAAGATTAGAGTGGTATCTTGGCACAAGTTTTATGGAAAAAGACAAACCTCAACAAGTCTTATTTGTAGGTGGACACATTTTCTCTAGGGTTGCGGGCATAAATGAGTTGTAAGAGTGATGGTACAAGTTTGAAGAAGCTTCTCTCCTACTGCAAATTACTAAGGTGCAGAGAAAATACATGTAGGAGATGTTGTCTAGAAACCACTAAATAAAAAGTCTCTGAAATGGTTGAAGAGTATGAAGGATGCACATAATAATATGAAAGATACAAAACCATAATAATATGAAAGACACAAAATCAGGGTGATATGTGTTGGAGGTATTAATTTCTACATACCAACAACCACTAGACTTCGAGACTCTTCTCCACCGACATCCACCGATGCTTCCAGATATTTCCCTCCAAGAACTCACTCGATGCTCGAGATTCTTCCATGGTCGCTATAAATATGAGGCAAATGTAATCATGTTGATCATTGAGCAATACAATTATATGTTTGTTCTTTATGTGTTTTTTGCTTCTGACCCCTTCATTTGGTATCAGTGCTTGGATCTGGGCCTCACTCCCTCACGGGACGGCCCAGGATCCTGAGAGGAGTTGCCCAGTGGTGCAGATATGAGTGGAGGAGCGTCAAATTGTTGTTGGAGAAGAAGTTGTCACCCTATGCGAATAATGTATGGAGGACTAGAGTAGATAGTGATTTTGGGAATGTGTATACTCTGTGTGGCCACTAATTGTTCGTGGCAGTGCTTGTTTTTCCACCATATGAATGTTGGCCTGGTGCATTCTATGCGTCGCTAGAGTCCGTCTTATGATAGAACTAGAATAGATTCATGGACAAAGTGAAAAAGGAGCTTCTTGTAAGATATTGCAGTTGTTGTTGAAGGTGCATTGACTATGAAAGAGCAGCATAGAGGGAGACGCCATCACCACCAAAGAGAAGAGGCGATGACCAGGGTGTTGGAGGATTACGGTATGGAGCAACGGTGCTTGTCACGTGTGGCAAAAGCGGTGGCACCATTGAGGGAGAGAAATGGAGGCAGAGCTTTTGATACCGCGAAGTTTCAAGCCATTTTAGATTCCCTCCACAAATCTCATCTATTGGAGTTGTTGATAGTTGTGCCCCTAAAATTTCTATTGTAATTGTCTAAATTGATTTCAGTTTTGTCGGTAGATTGGGGGATGTTCTTTGGGCATTTTTCATTTCCAAATTGTATTCTTCTTTTGTCAGTGAGATTTGCAGTTGTGGTTTTATCATTCAAACACCATTGGGCTGATGAGTTTGGATTAGTTTTTAATTTTTCTCACTTGGATTTGTGCGGAATAAAATCGTCAATATGTATGTCAAGTGTAGGAAAATGGTTGATTCCTGCCATGTGTTTGAAAGAATCTCAGGACGGGATGTGGTGTCCTAGACTGCCATATTTTCAGGATATGTTCAGAATGGAATTTTTTCTTGAAGAATAGAGGAACACATAATGTTCTTCTCTTGTCTTGTGATGGAGAATAAAATGTCTTATTGGAGTGTTGGAGTGTTAGTCTCGGTATTTACACAAAAATTTTAAAGGTAGTATGAGTCATGTGTGATTTCAAATTGGAGTTGGTGGACTTCTTGCAACACTATTTGCATTCTTTATAGAGGCATACAAAGCCTGTGCACTCACTTTTTCGGATAGAAGTGGATAATATTTGGCATCTGTTGTGTTAGGACATGTATAGTGATAATAAGCAATGGGTTTATTGGGCATATTGAATAGGTTCATATGTAATGGGCTTATAATTTGGGAATTTAGTAAATAATGCTTCTTTTACCTGTGATAAAATGTTATAATGATAAGTGATGTAAGGGGTGCATGATGGATAGTACCAGACACCCTAGAGGCTGTTCTGGGTCCAAAGTTGTCCAAAGTTGTAAAGATTAGCCATAGGCAAGGAAAACTATATTCCCCAGGTGTTTAGTAAGCCTTGTTGAGTCAGGCCTACATGGATTAGTGTGATCATGTAGCATGTATCCCTCTTAGGCATAAAGAGTGGATGTGGCATCAAGTTGTGGAATTAACCACTGGGTAGAAGGGTGGTAGGTGTACTCATATCTAAGTTTGATGGTGATCGAAGAAGTTAGATCTTTAATTAAGGGGAGGAATGTGAGATTAAGTAATCTCAGAGTGTGAGTTGATTGAGACCAAGTTATGACTAAAAGAGTCTAATGTATTGATGAACCATGTACATGAAAAGGATACCTAGAGAACTGGCGAGTACAACGGATGGTACCCATGTATCTCGGTAGATGGATCTCTTTTTATATGGACATCAATGATCAGTTGTTGGCAGGTGCAAAAGGAAGATGCAAAAGTTAGAGCATTAATCAATGTTATGCAGGTACATAGAAGAAGAAAAAAAAAATGTTTGAGGATGAAACTCAAGTGAGTGTGTGTTGTGTAAATCAATTTCCCCATCATGCAAGGTTCGTGGTTAGCCAAAAATCACTTGATGTAATGGTTCCTAAGCATTGTAATGGTAGCACATTGAAGGAAGCCCAACCATATGAAGATAGAAACTGAATATGATGGCATGACTCAGATAAAGACCTAACCAAGATATGTATTGTTAAGGAGGAGACATTGCAGATCAAAGGAGAAACTTGCAAAGGCTTTAGCACAAGACCAATTTGATTATTTGAGAGAAGCATTGGGCATTATAAATATTGATGTAAGATGTAATTAGTAGTAGAAATTAGAGGGGAGTGTTGGAGGTATTAATTTCTACCTACCAACAACCACTAGAATTTGAGACTCTTCTCCACCAACATCCATCGATGCTTCCAGATATTTCCCTCCAAGAACTCACTCGATGCTCAATATTCTTCCATGGTCGCTATAAATACGAGTCAAATGTAATCGTGTTGATCATTGAGAAATACAATTATCTGTTTGTTCTTTCTGTGTTTTTTTCTTGTGACCCCTTCAATATGAATTGTTTCCCAACCGACGAAGGAATAATGATTTTCTTTGTAGTAAAGAAGAGTGAAGTTGTTGAGATTTTCAGGTTTCCAACCAATTTTATCTTCCTTCTTTGTAACATGCATTATCACTATTACCAACAAAATACTAACATAATTTTAAAACAATATTGAGGTCATGCACATAACACTCCCAAAGATTCAAAGTGCATTAGGGGCCTGGCTATTGAAAAATTCTAGATGACCCACATACATGAACACCTTCGAAGCATCGATCAAGGCATACTGAGGAATCTACCATAAAATGATAAGGGATCCTGGACTGTCAGATACAATTTTTTTGGCCACTTCTTTCAATCGATAAATCTCCATGGAAAGTCTATGATTTTTTTTCTCTTGGATTCTTATTTGTCTTGCTCCATTTGCTTTCCAACAAAGGATATTTACAATTACATTGTAATATAATAGATGGACCAGCACCCAATTCTACACAAACTGTATAATACATTGGAACTCTAAGCCCTCTTTATCTCGAGCTAATTTTTAAGATTTTCAGGCTTCAAGCTTGTGTAACATTTCAATCATGGGAATATAAGTTATGTAAACGAAATCGTTCAAATTGTCTTGAGTCGTCTGATATGTTAGAAAACTTGTTCAGTGAACAAAAATGTAATCTTGATTTTCTATTTTGATCTAAAATATAACAATCATTCATTGCACAGAATATGTATGTCCATAATGCTTCCTACGAGTAGAGGGTATGATATTAACATTCGTGCAACATTTTGTGACCTGTTAAATATTGTTGTCATATTGTATATTTTTTAATGGGACGAACTTGGTTAATCCTCTATAACTCATTGAGCTAGAGTTGGGAAATGAACTAGGTTAAATGCACAGTCTTGGAGAATGCATATAAAGACATGGAAAATGAAAGCATGAGTGATCTCATTGAACCCAAAAAAATAAAAAGAATTAGTTGAGAGAATAGAAATAAATAGAGTGCCCATGTTAACATTGTGCATGGCGGTGGTGGGAGAAAGATATGGCTACTTGTATGAAGGTCATAGCTTTCAGAAGGTCGTTTCCATAATTCTAATTCATTCTAGAGGACACAAAGAAGTTTTTATGAGGATTAGAACCAGCGATATAGGAATTCAAAGAGGAGACAACGACATGATGAGAAGGAGAAATTCAATGTATTTGGAATGAGGAATGCTAGAAAGTCCACCAAAAAAGGAATCTGCCTTTATTTACAAAATAACAATCCTATATCTATGTTTTTTGTAGAATCATACCTTTGTAGGACCATGAAACCTATTGTAACAACCACCAAGACCAATACCCATTGTTGTCACTACATTAAACCTCAATAAACATGTTCAACTCAAGGTTATCAGTGCTTTATTGATTTCATAAATCTCCATGGCACATACATGAGATCCTATCTTTCAGAGAATGAATAATTACAAGGTATGTAGCTTTGCATTTTGGTTTTTTTATGCACATGTTTGCTTCTCGCATGAGATCTAACCACTCACCTATGTTCCCACAAACTGTGAAGCTAACCAAACATTTTTCCACAAGCTCTGAAGCTATCCAGGCATCTACAAGGAAGGGCATTGTTAATATTTCTTGAGGATCACATTGGCTAGTAAAGCGAATCGAGTGGTTGTGCAATGAAACGAGTTGTTGTGCAAACACTTGGTGACTAGTTGCAGGTGGTATCTTGTATGAAGCAAAGCAGGTGTCCCTAGTTGATGTTGGGTGGAGATTAAGCAAAGGGGATGCATATGTTGTGTATCTAAGATGGTTCGAAAAAAATAGGATATTCCATCCTAACATGTTATGTTAAATAAATAATGCTAACTCACAGATAACATTAGTTCATCTCTATCTATTATATTTGAAATCTTCAATTTAGACCTAACAATAACAAAAAAACTAAAATGGCCTCGATATAAGGTGAAATAAGACCTCAAATTTTCTAATTGGTAAACAAAATATGTCCTTAACATTTCATATGTCAGGAAAAAGTGTTTCTCAAAACATCTAGCTAAAAAATTATGTTATGGAGGAAATAAAGACATAGAAGTACACACAAATTCAATGAAAAATGACAAGTTGATTACTAATAATCCATGTTGTAGGTGGTAGGGACTAATAAGATGTAACAAACTATATAGGATTCATAATGTGTTGGAAACTAAAGTGTTTATATTATCAAATTATATAGGATTCATAACGTGTTTGGAAAACAGAGTGGTTATATTATCATATATAGATGACCTACACAATATCAAGGCTATGTTTAAATGTGTTTTGAGTAGTTTTATTATGCAATAAAAATGGATATTATGTAAATATGTCCAAGTATTTTTATCCTGCAAGACAATCCTAGGTGGGTAAAGAATGGAAAATGTTAGATATGAAAAAGGAAGAACTGTCCAAATGGACACAGAAAGAAATATTATAAGATTATAATGAAACTAGTTTGAAAAAGAATAAGTGCAATTTTCATTGACACAAAGTAATGTGCTAATCAATAATGGAGTCATGAAGCTAAATGCAAAGTAGGAAATGTAAAATAATCTAGAACACTTGAGTGTATGTGAATTAGTACCAATGAAGAGAGAGAGTATTCACATCAAGATTACATTAGAAGTTGTTTTTGATGATGTGGAGTCAGAAATCTAAATGCAATGTGGGAAATGTAAAAGAATCTAGAACACTTGAGTGTGTGTGTGAATTAGGACCAATGAAGAGAGAGAGAGAGAGAGAGAGAGAGAGAGAGAGAGAGAGAGAGAGTATTCACACCAAGATTGCATTAGAAATTGTTTTTGATGATGTAAATCTATTCTAGAGAAACACTAGAGTAGACATTACTTTTATAAACCAAAGATGTATTTTATTTTTCTCAAACACTCTATTAACATCAAATAGTGTTACATATAAGTACATCAAACTTTAGTTTAACATAGATACACTATCTTAGAAAACTAAGAAACAATCATCCACACACTAAAGTAGGAGCTAACTAATTGGAGAAAAAATCTCATATATATCTAGATACAACCTCCTACTAAAATCTTGGAAAGGGACTTCTTAAAGACAAACTCTACCAAACAATAAACAATAATTAACAAACCACAAATATGATCAAACATAAGACAAGAGTGAGTTAATAATTCCAAAACTCCCCCTTAATGAGTTTTTGTCTTAATCTTTTTCAAATTAACTCTTCATCATCATTGAGTCCATTGCAACATATGCTTGTGTTAGGATATTTAGACACTTAGGAGTTAGTTAATATCTACTTGGTCTATTGTGTCATTAGGTAAAAGTGTGTTTTCTAGTGTGTTTCTTTAGTATGCATTTGTAGTTAGGAAATCCGACAGTCACGATATGTTCCCGACATAGAGTGATTTGATGGCTCATACTCTCCTTGATCTAAACGGCCATTGATCCATGGATTAACACTTGATTGGTCCATGATCTCTATTTAAAGAGAATGGAGGGTCATTTGTTGATGATTGATTGTGAGAAACTCTCTTGTAAAATCTCTCTATAATCTTTTTCTTTGCATTAATAAACTACTCCAAGTGGTCGCATTAGCTGGGGTCGTGGATGTTTCCCTGTAGGGTTTTACCACGTGAAAACATCGGTGTGTTGATCTTTGATCTGGTTATGTTATTGGTTACTGAAGGTGTTCATCCTCTATTGGAATGTCTGTGTTGTCGAACATGGTATCAGAGCCTGTTTGAAGACCCTCTCCTGTTGTAGATCGAGATCGTGAAGCCGAATTTCCTCATCTCCATTTTTTGTAATTTTCGTACATTTCTGGGCTGATAGGACTATTCCATTGCATCTGTAGCACTCGTTTCATTCAGGAACACTTTATGTTTCACTCGAAAAGGTTTCTATTTTCCCAAGATACGACCATTACAATCAGATCCAAAGGTATAAAGCCTGAATACGCATTTTTTTAATTTCTGCAAAGTTTTATTTTGGTTTTATTTCGGTTTGTATTTTTTTATTTGGGGGTTGCTACTCTTTTAGATATGCATATGCTCTTTGCCCCGTGCACTATACGATCTCGGAAAATCAGAAACATATAGGTAAATGTGCATCTCCCGGGTAAGCTAACTAAGATCTAACCCTTGTTGTCATCGAGAAGCGAAATTTTTTTCTTGTGTCAAAATAAATTTTTTTCTTGTGTCAAAATAAATTTTTTTCTTGTGTGAAAATAAATTTTTTTAGCACACTCTCCAAGGTCGTCTTCCACAACAGCAACAACAACAACAACAACCCCAATCCTCCTTCTGAACATTATAATATGTTTTTCTATACCATTTGGTTAAAACTTGCCTTATTAAGTAAGAGGTCTTGAGTTCAAGCCTTTGTTTTGTTACTTTTTTGAAAAAGTTCATGCTAAAATTGTAAAGTGTATTTGACTTCAAGTATAAAAGTGAATCACTATAAGTAGATTTAATATTTTATTTTATAGTTATTTATTTTGCATGTATCTTTTCTGTTATAAAGTAGCTTCATTGTTAAAGTGATCCCTACTTCTCTTTATAAAAGTGGGTCACTTCATAAAGCAACTTACACTATCACGTGGCCAGTTGGTTACCGTTTATGCCTTTTTTTAAAAGGGCATAACTCTCACATCGAAAGTCTGTTTTCAGTGCCGGTTTTTTTTAAAACCGCATAACTTTTCGAGATATTTCCATCTAGATCATCAGTTTTAGTTTTTAAATCCACATTATATGCATATCTAATATGGCTTCTACAAGTAATGTCGTTCTTACCAGCAACAACTACTTCCAATAGAAATATCATATGGAAGATTTATTAAGAAGTAAAGGCTTGTACCGGATTACCTTGGGAAAGGAAAAAGAACCCACTGATGATGATAATAAATCCA
This sequence comes from Picea engelmannii, assembly GCA_009831015.1. Classification (NCBI taxonomy): domain Eukaryota; kingdom Viridiplantae; phylum Streptophyta; class Pinopsida; order Pinales; family Pinaceae; genus Picea; species Picea engelmannii. The sequence goes on along the minus strand of ML788592.1, from coordinate 369,822 downwards.
AATGGGCTAATAGGAGTGATGAAGCACGTGGACTAATCAGAATGCCCATCTCTCCTGATTTAAGATACCACCTCCAAGAAATTGATGACCCCGAAGAAGCTTGGGACAAGATTGAATCTATGTTTGGTAAACTCAATATTATTCGAGCACAACAGTTAGAAAATCAAGTACTGACCTTGAGTCCAAGTGATTTTTCTTGCCTTGGAGACTATCTATCTAGGTTTAAAACACTCAGAATGTTATGTGAAGAATGTAAGATAAAAATGGAGGAAGAGCATTGCATCTATCTTATTCTTTCTAAGCTAGGTAGTGCATATTCTGTGTTTGTATCTACCTTTTATGTCATGAGAGAGGCTCTAGGGAAAGCTTATGAAAATCCCACTCTTGAGTCCTTTTGTGCTGCTTTGATTAGAGAGGAAGATAAGCTTGTACAACTTGGAGCGATAAACACTGCAGGTACCTCCAATAAAGCCTTAGTTGCCCAGCAGAAAGATAAACCCAAAAATCCCAAGAAGAAACATCCTCGCCACAACAACAAGCAATATAAGGGTCCCAAACCCACTTAGATAGCTTTTGCTCCGAATAGAGACAAAGGAGAAAAATATAAAAATAAGAAGACTGACAGACATTGCAACTTTTGTGATAAAGATGGTCATCATGAGTCCAAATGTTTCAAGAAGATGGCAGCTTTAGAAGCAACGATGAAGAAGCACGACATCAGTATTGATCCTTCTTCTTCTTTTTCTTCTCATGGACATGCACTTCTTTCTTCTGCTTGCTCCTTCAATACACCTTCTACTTCTACTTCTTATAAGTGGCTTATTGATTCTGGAGCATCTTATCATATGGCTAAGTATAGAGACATATTTTCTACTCTAAATGAATGTAACACCAAGAAAATATTTGTTGGTGATGAGAGATCTCTTAGTGTTGATGGATCTGGAACAGTACAAGTAGAAAATGGTCATTTCAATGATGTATTATGTGTTGCAAGTATTTCTTGTAACCTTCCATCAGTATATCAAATCACTCATTCAGGTGAAGGTAAAACTGTAGATTTTTCACCTCACCAAGTTGCAATCAATGATCTAAAAAATCCTAACATTTTCTTGCAATTGGAATTGTTGATGATATTACCAGGTTGTACAAGTTTGAAAACTTTGGGTCATCATCTTTTTCATCAGATTTTATTTCTCATAGCGATGACTTGAGAAAACTTTAGAATGAGCAGTTTGGTCATCTAAACTATCGCTCATTGCAGCAACTATGTAATCAACAGATGGTGACTGGTCTTCCTCTTGTTTCATGCAGAGATGGTGTTTTTTCTGGTTGTTTTTTCAGAAAACATCATCGGGATAGTTTTGAAAAACGTGCCTCTTGGCACGCCTTGGGTCCTTTGCAGCTTGTTCACAGTGATTTGTGTGGTCCACTTTCTTCTCCTTCTTTTTCTGGGTGCAAGTATTTCTTAACTTTCATTGATGAATTTTCGAGATGTACTTGGGTTTACTTCTTAAAACTTAAGAGAACAGTTTTTGACAAGTTTTTGGCCTACAAGGCCCTTGTAGAAAAGCAATATGGACATCAAATTCAAAGGTTAAGAACAAATAATGGAGGTAAATATGTGAACAATAATTTTACAAATTACTGCACTACACGGGGAATCCAAATGCAACACATTGTTCCATATACACCACAACAAAATGGTGTTGCTAAGAGAAAGAATGACACATTAAAACAAATGGCTAATTGTATGATCCAATCTAAGGGATTAAGTCTAAAGTATTGGGTGGAAGCCATCAACTGTGCAAATTACATAGTAAATCGCACTCCCATAAAGGCTCTTAAAAATATAACACTGGAAGAAGCTTGGACTAAAATTAAACCAGATGTAAGTCACTTCCATGTATTTGGCAGTATAGCATGGGCTCACATTCCTGATGAGAAAAGGAAAGCATTGTAACCTAAAAGTGAGAAGTGTATATTTGTTGGTTATTCTGAAGATGTCAAAGGTTACAAACTTCTTCAATCACATTGTAATGAAATTATTATTAGAAGAGATGTTAAATTTGATGAAAATCTCTTGGCCTACAAGCCTAATTCATCATTTGTGCCTTCTTTAGCCTACGAGCCTAATTCGACAGTTATGCCTTCTTCAGCCTGCGAGCCATCTTCGACGTTTGTGCCTTCTTCTGATCTGGTTTCTTCTTCAAATGATGACAATGAGGATGAAAATCCACCTCCGCCTGCTCACCCTCCTCCAGATGAGTCCTTTGAACCTGAACCAACAACAACTCCATTACTTCCTAGATGGGTCTGTTCAACACGAGAAGGAGCTGGTGATATTGTCGGTGATCCTTCAGATCAACGCTGGACACAATCATAGTTCCAGTGAGCCTCTTCTCTTTTGGATCAAGTTTCAAAAACTCATGATCTAAAGACATTTGCAGAAACTTCAGGTCATCCAGATTGGGATACAACAATGAATGAAGAGTATCGTTCTTTAATGGCAAACGATACTTGGGATCTTGTACCTCTTCCAAAAGGAAGAAAACTTATCAGATGTAAATGGGTCTATAGAACTAAGTATGCATCAGATGGAAGTGTTGAAAGACACAAGGCTCGTTTAGTTGCCAAAGGATTTTCCCAAGTTGAAAGAATTGACTATGATGAAACCTTTTCCCTTGTAGCCAAAATTAATTCCATCTACCTTGTTCTTTCCCTCGCTTCCTAACATAAATGGGAGGTCCATCATATGGATGTTAAATCCACCTTCTTGCATGGAGATTTTCAAGAAGAAATATACATGGAACAACCTCCTAGCTATGTCCAGAATTACTCTAGCCTTGTTTTTCGCCTTAAGAAATCTCTTTATGGTCTCAAGCAAGCTCCTCGAGCTTGGTATGCCAAAATAGACACCTTTCTTATTGTCATTGGATTCTCTAGATGTCATTCTGATCCTAATGACTATACCAAGAAAGTAGGAATCCATCTCATAATCCTTGTCCTTTATCTTGATGACCTTATCCTTACTGGTAATGACTCAAAACTTTTAAACCATGTGAAACCCAGCCTTAAGAAGAAATTTGAAATGACACACTTAGGATTTTTGCACTATTTCCTTGGCCTCCAAGTTTTGCAAACCAATGAAGGAATTTTTCTTTCCCAGTCTAAGTATGCTTATGACCTTCTTTGTCGCTTTTACATGGACGATTGTAAACCATCCCCTTCTCCCTTCTAGTCTAGAGTCAAGCTTATTTCCACCTATACTTATCCTGAAGTTGATGCCACCCTGTATCATCAGTTAGTTAGTAGCCTCTTATACTTGACTCATACTCATCCTGATCTTTCCTTTGTTGTTGGTATTGTTTCCAGGTATACGCAAACGCACCATGAAAGCCATTGGAAAGAAGATAAAAGGATACTTTGATATATTCATGGTACAGTTCAGTTCAGGATACAGTATAGTTTAGGTGGGACTACTTTATTGGTTGGTTTCACTAATTCAGATTGGTTCGGTGACCCTGATGATCGGAAGTCTACTACAGGTTATGTTTTCAGCCTTGGTTCAGGACCTGTCACTTGGGCCTGTAAGAAACAATAGGCTATTTCACTTTCTTTAGCAGAAGCAAAGTACTGAGCAGTGGTAAATGCAAGTCAGGAAGCCATGTGGCTTCGATAGATCCTTTCAGAGTTTGGATTCTAGCACCAGTATCCGGCCAGCCTTTGGTGTGACAATCAAAGTGTCATCAATCTCACCAAAGACCCAATTTAACATCAGCGCAGCAAACACATCGAGCTACAC
>ML788592.1:257051-307322 GCA_009831015.1 Picea engelmannii | reverse complement strand
TTGTCTACTAGGAAATAGGAATCAGTTCGTTGGAAAATAGGGGTCAAATATGACATTGTATCTCCCGAATCATAATAGATGTTACAAAACTAAGAGAGGTGCTTCTATATTAACCTGCTATTGAGAAGATTGTCTTTCAGTTTTGAAAATTCCTCTCCAAATTCTCGGGATATGCGCCCAATGATACTAACTAAAACAAGAAATAATTAAATGTTTAAATCTAAAAAATAGGCTGTAAAGATCCATTCGAATCTCCCAAACTATGACACATGTTGCAAATATGAGAGCGGTTTTTGTTATTAGGTCCATTATTAAAAAAATCGTCTATGGGTTTTTCAAAATGGATCTCCATTTGTTCTAAAAACAATCTTTAAGTTGACTACAAAAAAGTCATTTGTGCAACGTGCCCTGAAGACTTTGTGTAGTGTGGTTCCTTTTTGATACTTTGTCCATTTTTTAAGCTTCAATTGATAGATGATGGGTGAATGACGATGAATTGGCCCTCATGATGATGATAGTGTTCCTGAGAATCTCTTCAACCTCCTCCATAACATCATTTTCTTCACAAATCTTCAAAACCCTAATTTGTCTCAAAACTGCAAAAAAGAGGCTGAATCACAACTGCAAAACTGTAATAGTGGTGGATTTTTTCATCATTCTTCAAAAAATTTGACCTCCCATTCAAAATTGACAAGAAAAACCTCATTTCGCTGCCCAAAACATAACTAGGACAATTGCGCAACGAACTTGTGTAGCAAATTTCAAATTGACATGTAGAATGAAGATCTGATCAATTTAACCTTATGTACACATCAAATGACCTCCAACTATGACATTTTGGACTCCTTAACCCAATTTTGGACCCAATGGCTAAATGACCTATGTACATGATTAAGGACTCAACATATGACTTCACACTCTTTAAAAATAACACTAATGCTTTGAGACAAGGAATTTCACGGTATTTTAAGGCCGATGCATGACTCTTCAGAAATGAAAAAGTACATATTGAACCCCACTTGACATGACCTATTATAGGACACTAACACATTTCACACCTGAAACAAGTATTTTTTCCCCCCATATTCTACACCTCCCAGACCTCCATCAACCATTCAAAATCGATCTAATGCATCTTAGTATTCCATCGACGTGATACATAATCATGGTGGCCATCCCATAGCTACAAGAGCAATGCCACATCAATGGGCTATATATATAGAAAAATTTAACCTCGTTATTTAGTACTAGAAGGGTGGTATCAAAAAAATAAAAATAGATATTCTTATTCATCCTCTTATTTGTGCCTCACAATTCTAGACATTTGTGTCCTTTCGTATGGAGAGTGTAAACCACAATATGATTATGATTCTTCCTTTTTCCCTATCATGCAATACTTACACTCTCTAGTAGAGCTAAACCAAACACCATTTTTAGATTTCTTCATGAGATTCTTTAATAATAAATACTACCAGATATTCAAGTTGAAACACAATTTCAATTATACTAAGTATTTTTAAAATTGTGATTAACTCTGCTTGAAACAAGGTTGAGTGTTTTAGCTTTTAATTATGCTACCTTCTTGTAAAAATGGATGTAATATTCTTCATTGTTTACATGATGACTTTACCTTGGTACAAATGGATGTAATATTCTTTCTAGTTGACATGTTTTCAATACCTAACCTTTAATTAACCAAATAGAAGGATCATAAATTTTACAATAGGTAGGTATGTTAAAATAAGGTTTCTTTGATTGTTTAATCACAAGAGAGGATAAGGCTTCTTCATTAATCATGTTAACCAAAAAAAAATTGGGCAAAGCTTTTTCACCTATTTTCACCACCTATAACATTGTTTTATTGTTTTTGGATCAATGGAAATAATTATTTCAGTTAACTCGCAATGTACAATCCTTCTCTGAAACAAAGCAATGAATCAATCCTTCTCTGAAACAAAGCAATGAATCAACTTTTTTTTGTTTCGGTGCCGAAATGCGTTACTAGCAGTCTGAATGCGGATTCCAATCGCCTCAAATTTCTTCCCGGTTCCATCAGTGGGCTCGTGAAGCTTAAAATCTTAAATGTCTCTGGCAACATGCTTGTTGCCTTCCCTTATAACATACAAAATTGCAGGTAGGTTTAGAACTTCTATTGAATTTCTTAATGGATTTTGAAGTATGGATATGCAGGCTGACACTGCTGTATGGTGGGAATTTAACAGCGCGTTGGAAGAGTTGAGAGCAACTACCAGACATTTTCGATTCCATATAAATGTGTAATGTATTTAGGTTTAAAATTTTTAATAACTTATCATTCATTTTATTTATACAATGTGGAAGTAGGTTTATAACAGATGTAATATATGTATTTTGATAAATATAATTTATCAAAGGTACTTAGTGGGAGAGGGTTCATTAAATCACTAAATGTATATTTTTTGAGAAGATATATATGTATATATTTCGTACCCACAGTAAATTTGATCTTTCTTTACGATAAAGTATTATAATATAAATAAATAATATATAAAAATTAAATATATTAAAAGATTAAACTTTTTAATTTAAATTCAAGATAAATATTAATAGAAAAGAATTTTTTTATGTATTTAAATTCATGATTTTTTTTTTAAAATATTAACAAATAAATATAACATAAATATTATTTTATTGAATGTTTAAAATCTTTTAAATTATTAAATATTAATTTTAAATAAATTTTCATCTCATATTAAATATCTCATATTAAATAGTATCATATAAATGTTTTCTCATTAAATTGAGTTATCATATAAACTTGTTTTATTAAATGGAGTTTTGAGAAGTATTTTTTATTTATTTTTAAGTAAATTGAGTATTAATCTTTAATGAGTTATCATATAAACTTGTTCTCATTAAATAAAGTTTTGAGAAGTATTTTTTATTTTTTTTTAAAGTTAATGGGGTATTAATCTCATATTAAATAGTACCATATAAAATAGTTCATTAAGTTCATTAAATTGAGATTTCAGAAATAGTTCTTATTAAATGGAGTTTAGTAGTATTTTTTTTTTAAGTTAATTGGGTATTAATCTCATATTAAATAATATCATATAAAATAATTCATTAATTGAGATTTCAGAAATATTTTTAATTTCTTTATAGTACAGTGTGTTTTAGTATTAAAGATTTGAATTTTCACAAATATTTTAAATAAAGAAATTTAAGTAAAATAAATATTTTTAAAAAATTAAGTAATGTCTTGAACAAAGGGTTTAGGGAATTTTTTTAATAGTTAGTTAGTTGGTTTTACTTGGTTATTAAAACAACATTAAAATAATAAAATATTTGTTTTCTTTTTAGATTTTTTTGGTTTATTATTGAAGTATAAAGTATTATATTTGAAATTTGAACAATTAAGATAGTTGTAAGGCCAAAAGCTAGGCAGAATATGTAAAAGTATGAAATTTATGAATAAACAAATGGTTATTGGCTCTCCTCTTATTTGGTTTGTTTGTGTAGTATAGATGAATGTGGATTATGGAGACCTGTGCATAGATTCTATGAATGTGATGAAAGTCCTAGAGCTTGGACATTCTATATTTAATAAACTGATTAAATTTGTTGTTATTATATTTATACATGTTTTGAATTGAATTGTAATTTTGTATTTAATCATTTTTTATAAATAATTTATATTTATTCTCAATTGAAATGTATAATAAAATTTATTTTATTAAATAGAGAAACTATTTATTATTTTATGAGTAATGATCTAAGATTAAATATAATTTTTTTAATATTTATCAATTAAAGTTAATATCTCTTATATTAATATATTATTAGGATGTCGGTTATGTGATTCAAATTTTGTAAGTCATTCATTTAGATATGTTTCATCGCTTATATTTAATTCGATTTAGAGTATTTGTGTTGTCATTTTTAATTAAATTATTACTAGTTGTCTTTAAACAAAAGTGAATAGTCCAAACCAGTTCATTTCTCCTTCATAATATAAAATATATTTAACATATAACATTTAAGGATGGATTTTCATATTTCACTGATTTTTTACATGATCAAGTTGTTTGACAACACAGGTATTCCAACAGAGGACGAACACCTTCAGTAACCACTCATATAACCATATCAAAGATCAACACACCGATGTTTTCACGTGGTAAAACCCTATGGGGAAACATCCACGGCCCCAGCCAATGCAACCACTTGGAGCAGTTTTTTAATGCAAAGAAAAAGATTACAGAGAGATTTTGCAAGAGAGTTTCTCACAATTGATCATCGAAAAATTACCTTCCATGCTCTTTAAATAGAGATTATGGACCAATCGGGTGTTAAGCCACGAATCAATGGTCGTTTAGATCGAGGAGAGTATGAACCGTCGGATCACACTATGTCGGGAACATATCACGACCGTCAGATTTCCTAACTACAAATGCATACTAATGCATACTAAACAAACACACTAGAAAACACTCTTTTACCTAACGACACAATAGACCAAGTAGATCTTAACTAACTCCTAAGTGTCTAAATATCCTAACATCCCCCCTTAAGAATAACTTGGGATATGATTGAAGGATTTACAATAGTGACACAATAGGAGAAGTAAGGAGGCATTAGAGCCTATCCCCCATTAATGACAACTTTATGAACTCCTAACATAGATCGAAGTTTGGAAAACTTCGCTTCTGTAAGAGACTTTGTGAAAATGTCTGCAACTTGATCTTCTGTAGGGCAAAAGAGCACTTCAATAACTTGATCATGAATGAGCTTTCTGATGAAGTGCATGTGTAGCTCGATGTGTTTGCTACGCTGATGTTAAATTGGGTCTTTGGCGAGCTTGATGGCACTTTGATTGTCACACCAAAGGCTGGTCGGATGCTAGTGCTAGAATCCAAACTCTAAAAGGATCTGTCGAAGCCACAGGGCTTCTTGACTTGCATTTACCACTGATCGGTACTCTGCTTCTGCTGAAGAAAGTGAAATAGACTATTGTTTCTTACAGGCCCAAGTGACAGGTCCTGAACCAAGGCTAAAAACATAACTTGTAGTAGACTTCCGATCATCAGGATCGCCGAACCAATCTGAATCAGTGAAACCAACCAATAAAGGAGTCCCCCCTGAACTGTAATGTATCCCGAACTGAACTGTACCATGAATATAGCGAAGTATCCTTTTATCTTCTTTCCAATGGATTTCATGGTGTGTTTGCATATACCGGGCAACAATACCAACAACAAAGGAAAGATCATGACGAGTATGAGTCAAGTATAAGAGGCTACCAACTAACTGACGATACAGGGTGGCATCAACTTCAGGAGAAGTATAGGTGGCAATAAGCTTGACTCTAAACTAGAAGGGAGAAGGGGATGGTTTACAATCGTCCATGTAAAGGAGACAAAGAAGGTCACAAGCATACTTAGACTGGGAAAGAAAAATTCCTTCATTGGTTTGCAAAACTTGGAGGCCAAGGAAATAGTGAAAAAAGCCTAAGTCTATCATTTCAAATTTCTTCTTAAGGCTGGGTTTCACATGGTTTAAAATTTTTGAGTCATTACCAACAAGGATAAGGTCATCAAGATAAAGGACAAGGATTATGAGATGGCTTCCTACTTTCTTGGTATAGTCATTAGGATCATAATGACATCTAGAGAATCCAATGGCAATAAGAAAGGTGTCCATTTTGGCATACCAAGCTTGAGGAGCTTGCTTGATACCATAAAGAGATTTCTTAAGGCAACAAACAAGGCTAGAGTCATTCTGGACATAGCGAGGAGGTTGTTCCATGTATATTTCTTCTTGCAAATCTCCATGCAAGAAGGTGGATTTAACATCCATATGATGGACCTCCCATTTATGTTAGGAAGCAAGGGAAAGAACAAGGTAGATGGAATTAATTTTGTCTACAAGGAAAAATGTTTCATCATAGTCAAATTCTTCAACTTGAAAAAATCCTTTGGCAACTAAACAAGCCTTGTGTCTTTCAACACTTCCATCTGATGCATACTTAGTTCTGTAGACCCATTTACATTTGATAAGTTTTCTTCCTTTTGGAAGAGGTACAAGATCCCAAGTATCGTTTTCCATTAAAGAACAATACTCTTCATTCATTGTTGTATCCCAATCTAGATGACCTGAAGTTTCTGCAAATGTATTTGGATCATGAGTTTCTGAAACTTGATCCAAAAGATAAGAGGCTCACTGGAATTGTGATTGTGTCCGGCATTGATCTGAAGGATCCCGAAAATATCACCAGCTGCTTCTCATGTTGAACGGACCCATCTAGGAAGTAATGGAGTTGGTGTTGGTTCAGGTTCAAAGGACTCATTTGGAGGAGGGTGAGCAGGTGGAGGTGGATTTTTATCCTCATTGTCATCATTTGAAGAAGAAACCAGATCAGAAGAAGGCACAAACGTCGAAGATGACTCGCAGGCTGAAGAAGACATAACCGTCGAATTAGGCTCGCAGGCCAAAGAAGGCACAAATGTTGAATTAGGCTTGCAGGCCAAAATATTTTCATCAAATTTAACATCTCTTCTAATAATAATTTCATTACAATGTGATTGAAGAATTATGTAACCTTTGACATCTTCAGAATAACCAACAAATATACACTTCTCACTTTTAGGCTGCAATGCTTTCCTTTTCTCATCAGGAATGTGAGCCCATGCTATACTGCCAAATACATGGAAGCGACTTACATCTGGTTTAATTTTAGTCCAAGCTTCTTCCAGTGTTATATTTTTAAGAGCCTTTGTGGGAGTGCGATTTACTATGCAATTTGCACAGTTGATGGCTTCCGCCCAATACTTTAGACTTAATCCCTTAGATTGGATCATACAATTAGCCATTTCTTTTAATGTGTCGTTCTTTCTCTCAGCAACACCATTTTGTTGTGGTTTATATGGAACAATGTGTTGCATTTGGATTCCCCATGTAGTGCAGTAATTTGTAAAATTATTGTTCACATATTCGCCTCCATTATCTGTTCTTAACCTTTGAATTTGATGTCCATATTGCTTTTCTACAAGGGCCTTGTAGGCCAAAAACTTGTCAAAAACTTTGCTCTTAAGTTTTAAGAAGTAAACCCAAGTACATCTCGAAAATTCATCAATGAAAGTCAAGAAATACTTGCACCCAGAAAAAAAAGGAGAAGAAAGTGGACCACACAAATCACTGTGAACAAGCTGCAAAGGATCCGAGGCATGCCAAGAGTCACGTTTTTCAAAATTGTCCCGATGATGTTTGCTAAAAACAAAACCGGAAAAAACACCATCTCTGCATGAAATAAGAGGAAGACCAATCACCATCTGTTGATTATATAGTTGCTGCAATGAGCGATAGTTTAGATGACCAAAATGATCATGCTAAAGTTTGCTCAAGTCATCGCTATGAGCAATAAAATCTGATGAAAAAGATGATGACCCAAAGTTGTCAAACTTGTACAACCTGGTAATATCATCAACAATTCCAGTTGCAAGAACATGATTAGGATCTTTTAGATCCTTGATTACAACTTGGTGAGGTGAAAACTCTACAGTTTTACCTTCACCTGAATGAGTGACTTGATATACTGATAGAAGGTTATAAGAAATACTTGGAACACATAATACATCATTGAAATGACCATTTTCTACTTGTACTGTTCCAGATCCATCAACACTAAGAGATCTATCATCACCAACAAATATTTTCTTGGTGTTACATTCATTTAGAGTAGAAAATATGTCTCTATCCTTAGCCATATGATAAGATGCTCCAGAATCAATAAGCCACTTATAAGAAGTAGAAGTAGAAGGTCTATTGAAGGAGAAAGCAGAAGCAGGAAGTGCATGTCCATGAGAAGAAAAAGAAGAAGAAGGATCAATACTGATGTTGTGCTTCTTCATCACTACTTCTAAAGCTGCCATCTTCTTGAAACATTTGGACTCATGATGACCATCTTTATCACAAAAGTTGCAATGTCTAATAGTCTTCTTATTTTTATATTTTTCTCCTTTGTCTCCATTCAGAGAAAAAGCTGTCTGAGTGGGTTTGGGACCCTTATATTGCTTGCTGTTGTGGCGAGGATGTTACTTCTTGGGATTTTTGGGTTTATCTTTCTACTGGGCAACTAAGGCTTTATTGGAGGTACCTGCAGTGTTTATCACTCCAAGTTGTACAATCTTATCTTCCTCTCTAATCAAAGTAACACAAAAGGATTAAAGAGTGGGTTTTTCGTAAGCTTTCCCTAGAGCCTCTCTCATGGCATAAAAGGTAGATACAAACACAGAATATGCACTACCTAGCTTAGAAAGAATAAGATAGATGCAACACTCTTCCTCCATTTTTATCTTACATTCTTCACATAACATTCTAAGTGTTTTAAACCTAGATAGATAGTCTCCAAGGCAAGAAAAATCACTTGGACTCAAGGCCAGTACTTGATTTTCTAACTGTTGTGCTCGAATAATATTGAGTTTACCAAACATAGATTCAATCTTGTCCCAAGCTTCTTCGGGGTCATCAATTTCTTGGAGGTGGTATCTTAAATCAGGAGAGATGGACATTCCGATTAGTCCACGTGCTTCATCACTCCTATTAGCCCATTTGGCTTTATTATCATCTGGGTTATTTTTCCTTTCCCAAGGTAATCTGGTACAAGCCTTTACTTCTTAATAAATCTTCCATATGATATTTCTATTGGAAGTAGTTGTTGCTGGTAAGAATGACATTACTTGTAGAAGCCATATTAAATATGCATATAATGTGGATTTAAAAACTGAAACTGATGATCTGGATGGAAATATCTCGAAAAGTTATGCGGTTTAAAAAAAAAACGGCACTGAAAACGGACTTTCGATGTGAGAGTTATGCCCTTTTAAAAAAATGCATAAACGGTAACCAACTGACCATGTGATAGTGTAAGTTGCTTTATGAAGTGACCCACTTTTATAAAGAGAAGTAGGGATCACTTTTACAATGAAGTTACTTTATAACAGAAAAGATACATGCAAAATAAATAACTCTAAAATAAAATATTAAATCTACTTATAGTGATTCACTTTTATACTTGAAGTGAAATACACTTTACTATTTTAGCATGAACTTTTTCAAAAAAGTAACAAAACAGAGACTTGAACTCAAGACCTCTTACTTAATAAGGCAAGTTTTAACCAAATGGTAAAGAAAAACATATTGTAATGTTCAGAAGGAGGATTGGGGTTGTTGTTGTTGTTGCTGCTGTTGTGGAAGACGACCTTGGAGAGTGTGCTAAAAAAAAATATTTTCACACAAGAAAAAAAATTCGCTTCTCGATGACAATAAGGGTTAGATCTCGGTTAGCATGCCTGGAAGATGCACATTTGCCTATATGTTTTTGATTTTCCGAAATCGCACAGTGTGTGGGGAAAAGAGCATATGCATATCTAAAAGAGTAGCAACCCCCAAATAAAAAAATACAAATCAAAATAAAACCAAAATAAAACTTTGCAGAAATTTAAAAAATGCGTATTTAGGCTTTATACCTCTGGATCTGACTGTAATGGCCGTATATTGGGGAAACAAAAACCTTTTCAAGTGAAATAGAAAGTGTTCTTGAATGAAACGAGTGCTCCATATAGAATGGAATAGTCCTATCAGCCCATAAATGTACGAAAATTACAAAAAATGGAAATGAAGAAACTCGTCTTCATGATCTCGATCTACAACAGGAGAGGGTCTTTAAACAGGCTATGATACCATGTTTGAAAACACAGGTATTCCAATAGAGGACAAACACCTTCAATAACCACTAACATAACCAAATCAAAGATCAACACACCAATGTTTTCACGTGGTAAAACCCTACGGGGAAACATCCACGACCCCAGCTGACGTGACCACTTGGAGCAGTTTATTAACGCAAAGAAAAAGATTATAGAGAGATTTTACAAGAGAGTTTCTCACAATCAATCATCGACAAATGACCCTCTATTTTCTTTAAATAGATATCATGGACCAATCGGGTGTTAATCCACGGATAAATTGCCATTTAGATCGAGGAGATTATGAACCGTCGAATCACTCTATGTCGGGAACATATCGTGACCATCGGATTTCCTAACTACAAATGCATACTAAAGAAAAACACTAGAAAACACACTTTTACCTAACGAAGCAATAGACCAAGTAGATCTTAAATAAATCCTAAGTGTCTAAATATCCTAACACAAGCATATGTTGCAATGGACTCAATGATGATGAAGAGTTAATTTGAAAAAGATTAAGACAAATACTCATTAATGGGGAGTTTTGGAATTATTAACTCTTACTTGTCTTATGTTTGATCATATTTGTGGTTTGTTAATTATTGTTTATTGTTTGGTAGAGTTTGTCTTTAAGAAGTCCCTTTCTAAGATTTTAGTAGGATGTTGGATCTAGATATATATGAGAGTTTTTCTCCAATTAGTTAGCTCCTACTTTAGTGTGTGGATGATTGTTTGTTAGTTTTCTAAGATAGTGTATCTATGTTAAACTAAAGTTTGATGTACTTATATGTAACACTATTTGATGTTAATAGAGTGGTTGAGAAAAATAAAATACATCTTTGGTCTATAAAAGTAATGTCTACTCTAGTGTTTCTCTAGAATAGATTTACATCATCAAAAACAATTTCTAATGCAATCTTGTTGTGAATACTCTCTCTCTCTCTCTCTCTCTCTCTCTCTCTCTTCATTGGTCCTAATTCACACACACACTCAAGTGTTCTAGATTCTTTTACATTTCCCACATTGCATTTAGCTTTTTGACTCCACATCATCAAAAACAACTTCTAATGTAATCTTGATGTGAATACTCTCTCTCTTCATTGGTACTAATTCACATACACTCAAGTGTTATAGATTGTTTTACATTTCCTACTTTGCATTTAGCTTCATGACTCCATTATTTATTAGCACATTACTTCGTGTCAATGAAAATTGCACTTATTCTTTTTCAAACTAGTTTTATTATAATCTTATAATATTTCTTTCTGTGTCCATTTGGACAGTTCTTCCTTTTTCATATCTAACATTTTCCATTCTTCACCCACCTAGGATTGTCTTGCAGGATAAAAATACTTGGACATATTTACATAATATCCATTTTTATTGCATAATAAAACTACTCAAAACACATTTAAACATAGCCTTGATATTGTGTAGGTCATCTATATATGATAATATAACCACTCTGTTTTCCAAACACGTTATGAATCCTATATAATTTGATAATATAAACACTTTAGTTTCCAACACATTATGAATCCTATATAGTTTGTTACATCTTATTAGTCCCTACCGCCTACAACATGGATTATTAGTAATCAACTTGTCATTTTTCATTGAATTTGTGTGCACTTCTATGTCTTTATTTCCTCCATAACATAATTTTTTAGCTAGATGTTTTGAGAAACACTTTTTCCTCACATATGAAATGTTAAGGACATATTTTGTTTACCAATTAGAAAATTTGAGGTCTTATTTCGCCTTATATCAAGGCCATTTTAGTTTTTTTGTTATTGTTAGGTCTAAACTGAAGATTTCAAATATAATAGATAGAGATGAACTAATGCTATCTATGAGTTAGCATTATTTATTTAACATAACATGTTAGGATGGCATATCCTATTTTTTTCGAACCATCTTAGATACACAGCATATGCATCCCCTTTGCTTAATCTCCACCCAACATCAACTAGGGACACCTGCTTTTCTTCATGCAAGATACCACCTGCAACCAGTCACCAAGTGTTTGCACAACACCTCGTTTCACTGCACAACCACTCAATTCACTTTACCAGCCAATGTGATCCTCAAGAAATATTAACAATGCCCTTCCTTGCAGATGCCTGGATAGCTTTAGAGCTTGTGGAAAAATGTTTGGTTAGCTTCACAGTTTGTGGGAACATAGGTGAGTGGTTAGATCTCATGCGAGAAGAAAACATGTGCATAATAAAACCAAAATGCAAAGCTACATACCTTGTAATTATTCATTCTCTGAAAGATAGGATCTCATGTATGTGCCATGGAGATTTATGAAATCAATAAAGCACTGATAACATTGAGTTGAACATGTTTATTGAGGATTAATGTAGTGACAACAATGGGTATCAGTCTTGGTGGTTGTTACAATAGGTTTCATGGTCCTACAAAGGTATGATTCTACAAAAGCCATAGATATAGGATTGTTATTTTGTAAATAAAGGCAGATTCCTTTTTTGGTGGTCTTTCTAGCATTCCTCATTCCAAATACATTGAATTTCTCCTTCTCATCATGTCGTTGTCTCCTCTTTGAATTCCTATATAGTTGGTTCTAATCCTCATAAAAACTTCTCTGTGTCCTCTAGAATGAATTAGAATTATGGAAATGACCTTCTGAAAGCTATGACCTTCATATGAGTAGCCATATCTTTCTCCCACCACCGCCATGCACAATGTTAAAATGGGCACTCTATTTATTTCTATTCTCTCAACTAATTCTTTTTATTTTTTTGGGTTCAATGAGATCACTCATGCTTTCATTTTCCATGTCTTTATATGCATTCTCCAAGACTGTGCATTTAACCTAGTTCGTTTCCCAACTCTAGCTCAATGAGTTATAGAGGATTAACCAAGTTCATCCCATTAAAAAATATACAATATGACAATAATATTTAACAGGTCACAAAATGTAGCACGAATGTTAATAACATACCCTCTACTCGTAGGAAGCATTATGGACATACATATTCTGTGCAATGAATGATTGTTATATTTTAGATCAAAATAGAAAATCAAGATTAGATTTTTGTTCACTGAACAAGTTGTCTAACATATCAGACGACTCAAGACAATTTGAACGATTTTGTTTACATAACTTATATTCCCATGATTGAAAAGTTACACAAGCTTGAAGCCTGAAAATCTTAAAAATTAGCTCGAGATAAAGAGGGCTTAGAGTTCCAATGTATTATACAGTTTGTGTAGAATTGGGTGCTGGTCCATCTATTATATTACAATGTAGTTGCAAATATCTTTTGTTGGAATGCAAATGGAGCAAGACAAAGAAGAATCCAAGAGAAAAAAAATCATAGACTTTCCATGGAGATTTATCGGTTGAAAGAAGTGGCCAAAAAAATTGTATCTGACAGTCCAGGATCCCTTATCATTTTATGGTAGATTCCTCAGTATGCCTTGATCGATGCTTCGAAGGTGTTCATGTATGTGGGTCATCTAGAATTTTTCAATAGCCAGGCCCCTAATGCACTTTGAATCTTTGGGAGTGTTATGTGCATGACCTCAATATTGTTTTAAAATTATGTTAGTATTTTGTTGGTAATAGTGATAATGCATGTTACAAAGAAGGAAGATAAAATTGGTTGGAAACCTGAAAATCTCAACAACTTCACTCTTCTTTACTACAAAGAAAATCATTATTCCTTCGTCGGTTGGGAAACAATTCATATTGAAGGGGTCACAAGAAAAAAACACAGAAAGAACAAACAGATAATTGTATTTCTCAATGATCAACACGATTACATTTGACTCGTATTTATAGCGACCATGGAAGAATATTGAGCATCGAGTGAGTTCTTGGAGGGAAATATCTGGAAGCATCGATGGATGTTGGTGGAGAAGAGTCTCAAATTCTAGTGGTTGTTGGTAGGTAGAAATTAATACCTCCAACACTCCCCTCTAATTTCTACTACTAATTACATCTTACATCAATATTTATAATGCCCAATGCTTCTCTCAAATAATCAAATTGGTCTTGTGCTAAAGCCTTTGCAAGTTTCTCCTTTGATCTGCAATGTCTCCTCCTTAACAATACATATCTTGGTTAGGTCTTTATCTGAGTCATGCCATCATATTCAGTTTCTATCTTCATATGGTTGGGCTTCCTTCAATGTGCTACCATTACAATGCTTAGGAACCATTACATCAAGTGATTTTTGGCTAACCACGAACCTTGCATGATGGGGAAATTGATTTACACAACACACACTCACTTGAGTTTCATCCTCAAACATTTTTTTTTTCTTCTTCTATGTACCTGCATAACATTGATTAATGCTCTAACTTTTGCATCTTCCTTTTGCACCTGCCAACAACTGATCATTGATGTCCATATAAAAAGAGATCCATCTACCGAGATACATGGGTACCATCCGTTGTACTCGCCAGTTCTCTAGGTATCCTTTTCATGTACATGGTTCATCAATACATTAGACTCTTTTAGTCATAACTTGGTCTCAATCAACTCACACTCTGAGATTACTTAATCTCACATTCCTCCCCTTAATTAAAGATCTAACTTCTTCGATCACCATCAAACTTAGATATGAGTACACCTACCACCCTTCTACCCAGTGGTTAATTCCACAACTTGATGCCACATCCACTCTTTATGCCTAAGAGGGATACATGCTACATGATCACACTAATCCATGTAGGCCTGACTCAACAAGGCTTACTAAACACCTGGGGAATATAGTTTTCCTTGCCTATGGCTAATCTTTACAACTTTGGACAACTTTGGACCCAGAACAGCCTCTAGGGTGTCTGGTACTATCCATCATGCACCCCTTACATCACTTATCATTATAACATTTTATCACAGGTAAAAGAAGCATTATTTACTAAATTCCCAAATTATAAGCCCATTACATATGAACCTATTCAATATGCCCAATAAACCCATTGCTTATTATCACTATACATGTCCTAACACAACAGATGCCAAATATTATCCACTTCTATCCGAAAAAGTGAGTGCACAAGCTTTGTATGCCTCTATAACGAATGCAACCAGCGCTGCAAGAAGTCCACCAACTCCAATTTGAAATCACACATGACTCATACTACCTTTAAAAATTTTGTGTAAATACCGAGACTAACACTCCAACACTCCAATAAGACATTTTATTCTCCATCACAAGACAAGAGAAGAACATTACGTGTTCCTCTATTCTTCAAGCAAAAATTCCATTCTGAACATATCCTGAAATTATGGCAGTTTAGGACACCACATCCCGTCCTGAGATTTTGTCAAACACATGGTGGGAATCCACCATTTTCCTGCACTTGACATACATATTGACGATTTTATTCCGCACAAATCCAAGTGAGAAAAATTAAAAACTAATCCAAACTCATCAGCCCAATGATGTTTGAATGATAAAACCACAACTGCAGATCTCACTGATAGAAGAAGAATACAATTTGGAAATGAAAAATGCCCAAAGAACATCCCCCAATCTAACGACAGAACTGAAATCAATTTAGACAATTACAACAGAAATTTCAGGGGCACAACTATCAGCAACTCCAATAGATGAGATTGGTGGAGGGAATCTAAAATGGCTCGGAACTCCGCGGTATCAAAAGCTCTGCCTCCATTTAGCTCCCTCGATGATGCCACCGCTTCTGCCACACGTGACAAGCACCGTTGCTCCAGACCGTAATCCTCCAACACCCTGGTCATCGCCTCTTCTCTTTGGTGGTGATGGCGTCTCCCTCTACGCTGCTCTTTCATAGTCAATGCACCTTCAACAACAACTGCAATATCTTACAGGAAGCTCCTTTTTCACTTTGTCCATGAATCTATTCCGGTTCTATCATAAGACGGACTCTAGCGACGCATAGAATGCACCAGGCCAACATTCATATGGTGGACAAACAAGCACATGGCATCCTCAGACAAGGAAGAAGTGGACTATGACGTTATTCCGCTCAGGTCCAAGGTTTTTGCTTCACACGAAGATTTTCTGGAAAGGGATAGTCTGTCTAATATCCCTCTTCTCACGAGCCCTTTATCAGATCGTGAAGCTTCATCGTCTGCTCTCAAGCGTGCCAAGGATGGTGTAAATCCAGGTGAACCTAGTGCCAGGACACGGGCTCCTTCGACCTTTCCAAGAAAATTGGACCGAAATATCCAGGTATTTCTCCATCCAAAGCCATTCGTATCCCTGGCCCTCGGAAAAAAAAAGCGAGGTTACATAAAGAAGGAAGTGAATCTATCAAAGGAAGAGCTCCATCGGGGTCTCATTAGAAAAAATTCGCGAAGTGCATTAGAACGAAGAGATTTTCTATGAAGATAGCCGTTGGGGAATATATTACTATTTCTGAAGTCTTCCAATTCGTAGGAAAAGTGTTGTGGGAAGATTTAATGGTAAAGCTCTGAGGCAAAAATCCCTCTCACGATCAACAACAGAAAACCTTGATTGGGTACTCACTGGTAGTTCATGTTCTAGCGAGGGGTTGGATTTCCTACCTGTTTCAGTATGTCGAGGATTGCAACACAGTTCAAAAGAAAAAATGGTTCAAAAGAAAAAATGGTTCTAGGGTATGACAAGATTAACCCTAAAACCATGAACTATGGACTTCGACCCTCTAAGGGAATCTGGGGCCGTTATAAAGGTATGGAAAATTTTACTAGGTTTACCATAGGATTTTTAGTCTAGAGAAGCGATGGATGAAATTGGAAACAAATTGGGAACCTTTGTCAAGATCGAGCCAAATTGGGCCTAAAAAGAAGACATACAATGGGTTTGGATATAGATCGAGGTGGATTTAATGTGTAACATCCGTCGGCCACCCATGTCGGGGACATGCCACTACTTCAAACCAAATTGCTTTGTTCAAAACATGATACTAATTTGTAGCACCCCAACCTTCTACTGGGAAATGTCACTTAAAATTAAATACAAAACATGACTTCTCACTCTGTTATGATAATCAAATTGTCCATAACCAGGCATAGACCTGAGGCATAGCTCTTTGCAGAACATCATACATATAAACTTAAACAACTAATATGCATTCTACTAATACACCAATTAAATGCAGAAATCACGGCAAAACATACATGCAACATTACATGCCATTCTTATAAATATAAAGACATGTACAAGATACACAACATACAAATTAACATAGAAATGGTCCTTATCGTTTTATGAGAAGACCACCAACTGCGTGCAGACCTTCCACGAA
Source organism: Picea engelmannii (assembly GCA_009831015.1). Lineage (NCBI taxonomy): Eukaryota > Viridiplantae > Streptophyta > Pinopsida > Pinales > Pinaceae > Picea > Picea engelmannii. The sequence continues at coordinate 290,346 of ML788592.1, read as the reverse complement.
CCTCCTAACCTTAGACCACGCTGCTCCAAGCTATCAGCAGTGGGTCACCCTCTAGCTGGGATTAAACTCCACCCCAGGGTAAAGAGATTCCTAGGCTAGGCTGAGACTACGAAAAGTTGCACAATGCAATAGGAAGGATTCCCTCCCAGGAGCCAACTTACGTCCACCGCTCACAGAATCTCACTCCCCACATGCTTGTCCCACTCCAAGAATATACACCTTCACTCTTCCACAGTCCATCAACTGCTCCACTTCCTTTCCAGGGCTTCAACAACAGGTCAGATCAGGAATTCTCAGAACTCTGTAGCTTCTGCAGGACTCCCTCCAGGAGGAGTCACTTCCCTAACAATCTCTTTCACCTAGAGAGAGTTTCTCATAGGCCTGAAAACCTTTTCTTTCAATCCACAAGCCTGACAACCCACCTCTTCAAACCACATGCTTGACAACCTGCTTCTTTTTTTAAGTCAAACAGGGAACTATAGTAGAAAAAATCGGGTATGGGCTCTGGTAATGACAACAAGACACACCAGTGTAGAGAAAATGTGGATAGCAATGAAAAAATGGCTAGGGCGCGATATGGGTCAGACACTGTGCAATCATGTTGTGCCTTACAGAAAAATGGGGTAGCTTGTAACAACCCTAAGTAATTAATCAATTGTCATGATTTAAATAATTGTTTAATGTATATTAGTTTAATTAATTAATTAATTAATTTCATGATTAAATATTTCATTAATGAATTTGAGTTTAATAAATTATTAATTTATTAAATGGAGACTTAATGTATCGAATGATGGAACCATTAAAGAAAAAGGGGATAAGTTAGATGACATTTAATGGAGAGATAAGGTGGGTGAGACTTAATGAAGGTAGAAGGCGGTGAATGAGAGAGGGGGAAAGGAGGATAAGAGAAGGGAAAAAGACTCGAGAAGAGACTTTTTGGTTTTGGGCAGAGCATCATTTTTCATAGGAGAGGACTGTATTGCTGGTTTGGGGCTGGAGTAACTTGTTGGAAGAGGCTACTACTGGTTTTTGCTTGAGGAACTTGTTGGAGTTTGGTGGAATGAGATAGGGGGCACTTGTTGCTGGGAGTTTTGGGCTTCGGGGCTAGGAATCCTAGAGCTAGGGAGCTGGAGAGGCTCTATTCCTAGATGGCTGGGAGGAAAAGGTTTAGTTTTGGGTAGAGTTTGGGCAAAGAAGCCTGGACAGAGTTTCAGTTTCAGTTTGGCTAGACAGAGTTGGGGAAACAACATCACTTGAAAGGTATTTGTGTTCATTATTATGGCATGTTCATTATCATTATGATGGTTCATTATTTTACTATGCTGTGTATGTTACTCAATATGTTATTTATATCATGTTGCTCTTTTTTTTTTAATTTTGCTGAACCATGAACTGTTAATTTGCTGAATATAGAATCGTAAAGAAATAATGATAGAAATTTTATGTTTAAATTATGAATTTTAGGTTTTGTTAGATAGGACTTTACATAGTTATGTTAGATAGGACTTTACACATGGTATCAGAGCCCTGGTTTAAAATCTGGAGCTAACGGCTTACCTACCCACCCATCCTCTTGACTCTTGACTGAAAGTTATGTTTTGTGTCAATCAAACAACCCTGAAAACCTACCTGAAACCCCCTACAACTTTAAAACTTGTTGGCCTATACAGGTAAAATCCTTGAAAATGGTGATATAAACATAAATAACTAGAGATATAAATAATATATTTAAAGAAAACTTGTACTGGGCCTGAGGACCAAGCTCCAGCTCCAGCTCCACCTAACCTGCAAGCCAAGCGCACAATTTATTATTATTATTATATATAGAGATCTATATATATATAAACAATATGCCCATTGAAAATGAAAATGGTATAATGCCATACATATTGAAAGTGAAAAATAATAAAACAAAAAAATATATATGTATACATATCAATTCTGCTCTGCCCTTGAACTTCTAAACATAGATATAAATAATAGTATATATATATATATATATATATATATATATATATATATTTATTTAAACAAAAAAAATATACATATATAATATAATGTAAAAAAAACAATAATAATAATTAAAAAAAAAAGGAGAAATGTTGGGCTTATCACTCATCGAGCCCAATCTCCAAGCAAAACACTTTGAGAAGAGCCCTAACCACCAACACGCCATGTATTTCCAAGAGCATGGAACCAAGAGCTAAGCCGCCATCACCATAGGATCCGAGAACCAAAGTTACAGTTGTGCCAAGTCAAAAGGAGAAGCGCTCACACTAAATGTGCCAAGGAAAGAATCCATTACAAATATCATGGATGGATACATTGAACCACGCGGGGAGCAGGCTCAACACACAAGTCAACAGACACCAAGCGCCAAAGCCAAGGCCACGAAACCGTGCTTGGCATAACAAAAAAATACAGGGCTTATTACCCTCAAACCCAATTTCAAGCATACGACCGAGGGCTAGAACATCCAATGAAGTCACATTATATGCCAATTCACGGGACAACACACAGAAGGCGCCAATAGGGAAGAGCCCACGAGGGAGAAAGAGATTATGCACATCGTGTCCACAAGGCCACAAAAAAAAAAAAAAAACACAAGTTACGAACCATGCATCACACCAAATCTCGACCCAAGTAAAGGCCAAGCCACCAAAGAGGAGATAAGAGTGCACCACGCACAAAAAAGAAAAAACACAAGTTAGCACATGCATCCCAACACACAAGTCAGCAAAGACTGAGCGCACAAGCGCCAAGCTTTAGGCCAAGTCATAAGGGAGGAGCCCATAAGGGTCATTCTTTGCTCAACGCCTCAGGCACAACATAATAACACACACAGGCCCAACCCGAAAACAATAATAAAAAAAAATAAAAAATGGGTGCAGGTTCATGGGTTTTGAATCCGCGACCGATAGCCACACAATTCATCACAAAGTCAGCGCCCAAGTAACCAAGCACCAAGCCACCAAAGTGCAAGTCACAAAGGAGGACGAGCTTACCAGGGGACTTTTGTTTGCTCAACGCGTCAGCTAAACCAGTTTGTGCCCCACATATTGTTCATGGGTCTCGACCCCGTGACTGTTGAAGGAGCATGGTAAGCGCACAAATCGTCATAGCACACAAGGTGAACCCATGAAGGAGCATGGTAAGCGCACAACTCGTCACAACACACAGGGCAAACCCATGAAGGAGCATGGTAAGTGCACAACACATAGCACCAAAGATGAGACCAAACGCATAAGAACCCAGTTAAACTCAACGAAGGCACCAACCATAGAGCCCACACAGCCAGAAGACTATGCGGCCAAGCCCACACAGCCATACGCCTCATCTTTGCTGAGCAAATTAAGAAAAGAAAAAAACGAAAATGAAAGAGGCCCGACTGCCAAAGCATAGAGGAAGGATGCGTGTAGGGTTTAGGGGAGGGGCGTGTAGGGTTTTGGGAATTGAGAGGGAAAAAGGGAGGGCACGTGGGCCTCATGCGAGGACCCACGATGCCCTATATATTTTTTTTAATTTCAATTTATTTATTTTTTTCATTTTCATTTTTGTTGTTTTGTGATATTTTTTATTTTATTTTATTATTATTCATTTAAATTTAAATTAATTGTAATCAATTTAAAAAAATAAAACAATTAAATTTTAAAAATGAAGTTTAAATAATTCAAATAAAAAATAAAAAATAATATATATATGTTTTATAAGAGTCATAAAATATTATGGATTCAATAGGGTTCGACCCCATGACCTCCACGACCACCAAAGGTATTCACATAACCCTTCCACACCAACGCGCCACCACATGAGCTTTTTTTATGGACGATGATAGTAAATAAAATTTAATGGAGGCGAGGGGAATCGAACACTCGACCTCTTATAACCCAATGTCTCCACACGACACCCATCAACCAACTTCACTTCAAGAGTCATAACTAATTATGGAGGATTAATAATTATAGTTAATGGAGGATTAATTAATTAATTAATTAATGTCGATTATTTGATTAAGGATAATTAAACTATGTAAATTAATTTTAGGAAATAAATAACTTGATGAATGATGAGACTCAGGGTATTATAATTAATAAGGGCAGTTAATATGAGTGGTGCATATTGTTACAAGGGTTGGGTGATGCTTGATTATATACATAAGTTACAGGAATTGGCGAGTATGGTGCGATGCTAGCATATCTACCAGGCGAGGGAGTCAGTAGTTTTCTTAGGCGAAGACATCGAGCTTAGAGGCTTTCGAACCTAACCTAGCCACTTCCCCTAAAGAGAGTAACGTCTGTTTACAAACAAGTAAAAGAAAAAAGAATTTACGCCTAACCCTTTGTTTTCAAGTTTAAGTTGCGCAAATGTGATTTGCCTTAGACTAACGCAGCCCTCCCAACCCACACGTCGGAAGTCCATGCACACAAGATCTTTCTTCTTCCACTGGCGCAAAGATATCTCAACAATTGGCTCTTTTATTTCCCTTCCGGGAAATCTGCACCCACAAATAACCTTGAGAAATTTCCGCCCTTTATACTTCGGGAGATTGGACTTCACGATTTCGCGAATCCGGTGGTCAAGCGCCTTGTCTCTCAAACCCCCGAAAACCCGAAAACAGTCAACACTTAACCTTTCCCTTACCAATTTCGAATTTCTCCTTATCGCAATTTCGGGAGTTGCGATGTCATCCAACTCATCCCCTCGACTTCTGAAATCCCGAAACTCGAATTACCGAAACTCCGATGTTCGGTCACCAAAAGGAATCAATGGCTGTGATTCCCCTCTCAATCCAATGGTCAACACGTTCTTCGCGTATCTAAAGTTCGAGACTCTCGATCTCGAAATCTCATGTCAACGCAAACCCCGAATTCCCGAATCCCGATATCAATTTCAGATTTTCGACTTTCGCAAGTTCGCGAGATGCGATGTCATGCAACTCTGCTCCACGAACCCCGAAATCTCGATTCTCTATTTCCCAAAATCTTGTAATGTCAAACTTTGACACGATTCCAGCGTTGGCCCCACAACTAGACTTTCCGCCTCTTCGAAACTTCGCATTTCGTGATTTCATGAGTCTTAATGCAAAGATTTCAGGACTTCGGTTCACGAAACCCCGAAATGGAAATCCTCGGGCAAATCCAACGACCCTTATTGGCTTGGATCTACGGCTCTGCCTCTCCTGAGCTTGAACCTTTGAAAACAGTCGTAACCCCCTTGCTTCTCTATCAGATCTGATGGCTAGCGGGACTTCGCAAATTCTCTACGGAGAATTTCGATCGCCCGTCTCTTCCCTTGAGAACTTCTGCGAAATTTAAACAAAATATTTCTCTACGTGGAACTTGTCCTCCTGCAGCACGATGTCGCTGCACCTCCTTTCAATTCTTCAAGGCACTTAGCCTCCTGCTTCCCTTCGATGACTTTGAATGTTCGAACCCTTCTGAGGTTTTCCACGACTTCAAGTCTTTCAAAAAAACTTTCAAGTGTTGAACTCCTTTCGACTCTGTGCACTCCCTGCAAAAGCAGTCTCCTCAACAAGTCATTCAGGTTACAAACCCCTGAAGCTTCACTCGGCCTACGCACACTTCCCACGGCTCCTGTGCCTAACTGCACTTTTGAGGAAATGAGGACAAAATCTATCCTATCTGAGCTTTCAAAGACAAACCTCCGAACCCTTTGTCAATGCACTCCTTGCGGACAATTCAACTGCACTCCTTGCAGTAACTCTCGTTCAAACATAAAAACAATTGAAACTCATTTCCTAACTCTTTCTCTCTCAGACTTCAAACATAATCCTGAAATCATTCATACACAGCATAGAAAGCAAATGTATAGTAGAAAGAGTAAAACCATGAACATACCATTCAGCATACAGATACAAGAAACAAATACAATGCCATGAATCTGAATTAATACTTCTTCTATTAACTCAAATCTCTGTACATGGGTGTTTTTCAAACACAGTTTCTCTGCTCCAGCTCTATATGCTCTTCTCTTGGTAATGTTCTTCACTATCATACAATAATACAATGAGGGTGTCTATATCCCATTTTCCCTCTTTCACTCTAAACTGTCTAATCTACGCATTAAACTCTATTTACTTACATTTATTACACATAAAGGCTCCTACCTACTATGGACGAGAGTGGATCGCTCAAGGTCCTTTTAAAACATTACAAGCATGCCTCCACTTAATGACTTCATTAATATTTCAAAACATTTTCAAAAAAAAATTGTGCTTGGTGCTTTTCCAGCTGTCTCTTATCTCCGCGCTGGCTTGCTGCTGGCTATGCTTGCAGGCCCTTGCGATGCTCCTACATCATACTCCCTCGCTTGAAAATTTTCATGGGCTCCTGTCCATGAGCTCGTGCACGGTCTATCTATGCTTCTATATTTCGGCTTCGTTCTCCCAGCTAGCATCTTCAACTGGATGGCCCTTCCACTTGACCAAGTATTCAAAGTATTCTTTTCATCTGGTCCTCTTACCAACTCTTTTGTCTAGTATGCGCTCCATCTGCAGCTTTTCTGCAACTGGAATTTGTTTTGTCCACTAAATCTCTAGTTGTTTATCACTTTCCCTGCTTCCTCAGCTTTATAAGGGTACAAATCTGAGATATTGAATATCGAAGAAATTTCGATCCCATCAGGTAATTCAATCTCATATGCATTCACCCCAAATTTCTTCAAGACCTTACATGGTCCGATTTTCTTCATCTTCAGTTTATTATATGTTCCTCTCGGGAACCTTTCCTTTCTCAAATGTGCAAGGATGAAATCGCCAACTTCAAACTGAAGTTCTCTTCTATGTTGATCTGCCCTGCGTTTATATTCTTGGCTCGAATTTTTCAATCGCTCCTTCACCTGGCTGTGAAGCTCCTTCATTGTCTCTACAAAATCTCCTACACTAGCACTCCTAGTCGCAATTTGTTCTGAATCCCTCAGCTCAGAAACTCCTCTCGGCTGCATGCCATAAACAATCTGAAACAGACTCTCTCCCTTTCTTCTATTGATTGAATCATTGTAATCAAACTATGCCTGTGGTAATATGTTGTCCCATTGGCTATGGTATTCTGTCACCAAGCTCCTTAGCAAGTCTCCCAAACTCCTGTTCATGACTTATGTCTGTCCATCCGTCCGAGGATGATAAGATGAACTAAACGACAAGTTAGTTCCCAGCTTCTTCCATAAGGTTCTCCAGAAGTGTCCTACAAGCTTAGTGTCTTGATCCGAAACTATGCTCTTTGGTAAGCCGTGAAGTCGAATGACTTCTTTGAAAAATAGGTTCGCAATGTGAGTTGCATCACTGGTTTTCTAACATGGAATGAAATGTGCCATCTTGGAAAATCTATCCACCACCACAAAGATTGAGTCAAACCCTCTTTGTGTTCTTGGCAACCCCAATATGAAATCCATGCTAATTGCATCCCACGGCCTCTCAGATATGGGAAATGGTTGATAAAATCCTGCATTCTGTCTCTTTCCATTCGAATGCTGAAAAATCCTACATCTGTCCACAAATTTTTTAACTTCTGCTCACCTTCCTGGCCAAAAATATGACTCATTCAACTTTGCGAACGTCTTGTCATGACTGAAATGTCCAGCCAATCCTCCACTATGTTTCTCCTTCAACAAATTCTCCCTCATGGAGAATTTTGGAATACAAAGTTGATTACCTTTAAATAGTAATCCTTCCTGGATTATGTATTCCTCCAATTGGCTTCTATCCCTGAGAATTGGATTCTTAGTTGCTTCATACGCCTCTTTAAAATCTGGATCATCTCTATACATGTCCTTGAGATCATCAAAACCCAACGTTTTGACTCTGAACTCCTGCAATAGCAAACACTTCCTGCTCAAAGCATCAACAACTTTGTTAGAAGTACCAGAAATATGTTTAATCCCAAAAGTGAAATTTTGCATATATTCAACCCATTTAACATGTCTTTGATTCAAATTCTCGTGTTGAGTCACAAATTGCAATGCATGATTATTTCTATACAAAACAAACTCCTTGGGGATTAAGTAATGTCTCCATTTCTTCAATGCCTGAATAATAGCATATATTTCCTTATCATACGTGGAGTATTTTATCTTGGCTTCATTCAGCTTCTCGCTAAAATATGCTATCGGCCTGTCTTCTTGACTCAAGACTGCCCCTATTGCAAATCCACTTGCATTGCATTTCACTTGGAATTTCTTTTGGAAATCAGGCAACACCAGAATTGGTTGTTCCATGATCTTCTTCTTCAACAAATTGCAACTTTTCTCAGCTTCTTCTTTCCAGTGAAAAGATTTGTGTCTCTTCTTTACTGTGTCCATCATCGGTGCACTAATTCCACTGAAATTCCTGATGAACTTCTTGTAGAAACTAGCCAATCCGTGAAAACTTCGAACTTCAAAGATATTCTTTGGTGATGACCAATTCTTAATCACCTCCACCTTATCCGGATCCATCCTCAACTTATCTGTAGAAATAACAAACCCCAAATAAATGAGCTCTATCTTCATGAATGAGGATTTCTTCATATTTGTCAACAATTTCTCCTGTTGTAGCCTCTTCATCACCGTAGCCAAATGTTTCAGATGATTTGCCTTTGTCTTACTGAAAATCAGTATGTCATCAAGGTACACAATGGCAAATTTTCCGATGAAATCCTTCAGGACTTCATTCATCAACCTCATGAAAGTACTCAGCATGTTTGTTAAACCAAACAACATAACAAGCCATTCATATAGCCCCTCATTAGTCTTGAAGGTTGTCTTCCATTCATCACCTTCTCTCATGCAAATCTGATGATAACCACTCTTCAAGTCAATCTTCGAAATTTTTTTTGCCCTACTTAAGCAATCCATCAGATCATCCATCCTTGGCAATGGGAATCTGTACCTGATGATTATTTTGTTGATCGCCCTCGAGTCAGTACACATCCTCCAGCCTCCGTCTTCCTTCGGACTGAGTACTGTCGGAACAACACACAGAATCATGCTCTCTTTGACCAAACCTTTGTCCAACAAATCCTGGACCTGTCTTTTGACCTCTTCATTCTATTTCGACGTCAATCTATACACTGCTTTGTTTGGCAAACTAGCTCTAGGTATGAGATCAATTTGATGATTTATACTTCTGATCGGTGGCAACGAACGAGGTAGTTCGTCCACTACTATGTCAACGAACTCTTCCAGCAGTTCTTGAACCTCTTCTGGTAAATCATCTACCCTTGTGCTGGTTAAAACAATCTTTGGCTTCCTGACCACAATGAATTGCGGTTCCTCCTTCTTCTTAATCTTTGTAAGAAGTTCCTTCCCACTCATGAGAAGTACAGTGTTGCTCACCTCTGGTTTTGTTTCTTTATCTTTGATTGGAAGCAACATGTGAGTTCTCCCATTCTTCTTTAGGGTGTATGTGTTCATTCTACCGTCATGAATCACATTCCTATCATATTGCCACAGTCTACCCAGCAATAGATGACAAACATCCATAGGAATAACATCACATAGTATTTCATCTTTATACCCTCCTATTTTAAACTCAACTAAACATTGTTTAGTGACATTTAACTGATGTCCTTTTTGCAACCACGACACTCTGTATGGGTTTGGATGATCAATCGTTTCCAGCTCCAGATTTTCTACCATCTCTGTAGAAATGAGATTATCCATGCTACCACTGTCTACAATGACTTTACATTTCCAGTCTTTGGTTTTGCACGCAGTCCGAAAAAGTCTGTTTCTTTGGACTGAACTCTCCACCTCCTTCTTTGGTGTCAAAAGAGATTTTCGCATCATCAAAGATCTTCTGCCTTCAACATCCTCTGCCTCAACATTTCTCCTTTGTGCTTCGGCAATGTGAGTCTCTCCTTCTTCTTTCTTCTTGTCTGGACATTCATAAGACTTGTGTCTGACCTTTTCACACGTGAAACATTTTATCACTCCACTTCTTCCTCTTCCTCTACCTCTAGTATAAGGAAAAATGTTGTTATCAACATACTGCCCTCTTTGTCCAGCATATTTCCCTCTATGTGAGCTTCCACCTCTCTCAATCTGAGGTTGAGGTTTCTTCTATTCTTCCTTAGGATTCTGATTCCTATCTTGGGAAATTGATTTGCATATGGGCTGACTTCTGCCTCGGCCTCTTTGACCTTGCTTTCGGCTCAGCTTCTCTTCATCTTTTAGAGCCATATGATAAGCATCTTCCACCGTTCGGATGGTTATCATGCTCATCTCATCCTAAATTTCGTATCTCAGGCCATTCATATACCTGGCAACCTTTTCATCATTACTTTCACGATGACCTGCTTTGATGTTTAGCCTGTAGAACTCTTCAGTGTACTCCTTCACTGTCATCAAATTCTGTCTCAAGTTTTGCATTCTTTGAAATAGAGTAATTTGATAATCCTTGGGAATAAATTTTGCCTTCATATTGGCAATCATCCTATCCCAACTCTTGATTTTCTGCTTACCTTGGCAGCGTTTGTGAGCTTGTAGTTCATCCCACCACAATGTTGCATGTCCTTTGAGTCTCGTGACAACATGTTTGACCTTCTTGTCCTCTTTAACATCTTCATAGTCAAAATATGTGTCTAGAGTTCTAATCCAGTCTAGAATCTCTTCAGCATCCAAGTTTCCCTCATAAACTAGAATGTCCATTTTGGCTCTTGTGCTCATTCTTGCAACAACTCTAATCAAGTGTTCATTTGCTGCATCTTCTGCTGTGACTTCTTCTTCATGTCCAACGTCATCTTCGCTTTCGGACTCACTGACATCTCCAACATCAGCTGTGCACCTTTTTTTTATTTCCATGTCCACGAGTCTGGCGTGAATGTCATGCAGATCTCTTTCCACTTCTGGATTCTGCACCTGCTTGCCCCTTCCTTCTAGCATTTCCCTATCCTCTGGCGGATTGGGTGTTCGTCTGTCCCTTCTCCTCAGCGGCATGGCTGGAATTCCTTCTCGCTTTTCCTGCCTGAAATATACAAACAAGAATCAGGCTCTGATACCACACTTGACACAACCCTCCCAACCCGCAGGTCGAAAGTCCACGCACACAGGATCTTTCTTCTTCCACTGGTCCGAAGATCTCTTAACAATTGGCTCTTCTATTTCCCTTCCGGGAAATCTTCACCCACAAATAACCTTGAGAAATTTCCCCCCTTTATACTTCAGGAGATCGGACTTCGTGATTTCGCGAATCTAGTGGTCAAGCGCTTTGTCTCTCAAACCCCCGAAAACCTGAAAACAGTTAACACTTGACCTTTCCCTTACCAATTTCGAATTTCTCCTTATCGCAATTTCGGGAGTTGCGATGTCATCCAACTCATCCCCTCGACTTCCAAAATCCTGAAACTCAAATTACCGAAACTCCGATGTTTGGTCACCAAAAGGAATCAACGGCTATGATTCCCCTCTCGATCCAACGGTCAATGCATTCTTGGCGTATCAGATGTTCAAGACTCTCGATCCTGAAATCTCATGTCAATGCAAACCCCAAATTTCTGAATCCCGATATCAATTTCGGCTTTTTGGATTTCGCGAATTCGCAAGTTGCGATGTCATGCAACTCTGCTCCACGAACCCCAAAATCTCGATTCTCTATTTCCTGAAATCCCGAAATGTCAAACTCCGACACGGTTCCAGTGCTGGCCCCACAACTAGACTTTCCGCCTTTTCGGAACTTTGCATTTCGCGATTTCGCGAGTCTTAATGAAAAGATTTCGGGACTTCAGTTCACGAAACCCTGAAATGGAAATCCTCGGGAAAATCCAACGACCCTTGTTGGCTTGGATCTACGGCTCTGCCTCTCCTGAGCTTGAACCTTTGAAAACAGTCGTAACCCCCTTGCTTCTCTATCAGATCTGATGGCTAGCGAGACTTCGTAAATTCTCTACGGAGAATTTCAACCGTCCATCTCTTCCCTTGAGAACTTTTGCGAAATTTAAACAAAATATTTCTCTGCGTGGAACTTGTCCTCCTGCAGCATGACATCGCTGCACCTCCTTTCAATTCTTCAAGGCACTTAGCCTCTTTCTTCCCTTCGATGACTTCAAAGGTTCAAACCCTTCTGAGGTTTTCCACGACCTCGAGTCTTTCAAAAAAACTCCTGCTGGCACTCCTTGCGGAAGACCTTGAAACACTTTCAAGTGTTGAACTCCTTTCGACTTTGCGCACTCCGTGCAACAACAATCTCTCAACAAGTCATTCAGGTTACAAACCCCTGAAGCTTCACTCGGCCTGCGCACACTTCGGACGAATCTTGTGCCTAACTACACTTTTGAGGAAATGAGGACAAAATCTATCCTATCTAAGATTTCAGAGACAAACCTACGAACCCTTTGTCAACGCACTCCTTGCGGACAATTCAACTGCACTCCTTGTAGGAACTCTCGTTCAAACAGATAAACAATTGAAACTCATTTCCTAACTCTTTCTCTCTCAGACTTCAAACATAATATTGAAATGATTCATACACATCATAGAAAGCAAATGTATAACAGAAAGAGTAGAACCATGAACATACCATTCAACATACACATACAAGAAACAAATACAACGCCATGAATCTAAATTAAGACTTCTTCTATTAACTCGAATCTCTGTACATGGGTGTTTTTCAAACACAGTTTCTCTGCTCCAGCCATGTATGCTCTTGTCTTGGTAATGTTCTTCACTATCATACATTAATGCAATGAGGGTGTCTATATCCCATTTTCCCTCTTTCACTCTAAACTGTCTAATCTACGCATTAAACTCTATTTACTTACATTTATTACACATAAAGGCTCCTACCTACTATGGACGAGAGAGGATCACTCAAGGTCCTTTTACAACAATACAGGCATGCCTCCACTTAATGACTTCATTAATATTTCAAAACATTTTCAAAAAAAAAATGTGCTCGGTGCTTTTCCAGCTGTCTCTTATCTCCACGCTGGCTCGCTGTTGGATATTCTTGTACGCCCTTGTGATGCTCCTACATCATAGACTCTCCCTGATAAACTCTTGGTTGATGCATATTCAATTATAGAGGATGGTTAGGTCTCAAGGAAATCGAGGCAGAGGGGCATCGACTCAGAGACCACCAACACTGCCACCACCATCGCCTGAATTTGCTCTCATTCTACTCTCTTTGGAGGCCATAAATGAGACTTTAAAGGGGTATCAACCAACAGGGATCGAAGTGGAGCCCCCACCATCTGGAACGGGTAATCCCGAAGCATCGAGGGATTCAGGGGGAGGGCCTCCACTCGAAGACATCACTAGAGAACTATAGAAGATCAAACTTCCAGAGTTTGTCGAGGGTCGTGCCAGTGAACGTGCAGAGGCATGGTTGGAAGACATGACAAGATGTTTCACCTTAAGAGACTATGCTTCCACATCAAAGACAAAAATAACAATCTTTCAATTAAGGGACAATGCCCTGAACTAGTGTGGCAACCTGGAGAGGCAATTGCACCTTACCTCGAACACCGTCTCTTGGGAAATTTTTGAGGAGAGGTTTCGAAGGAGATATCTACTAGCTTACTACGAGGAACAACAAGTGGGAGCATTTCATGCTCTAGTACAAGGAAACAGGACTGTGGAAGAGTATTAGATCAGGTTCATGGAGTTGGTGAAATATGTTTCATACATGGATAATGATCAATGACAGGCAGAACACTTTGTCTATGGGTTAAACCCTAAGATAAGGGCCATGGTGCAGATGTGGAAACCGTCTTCAGTAGTGGAAGCGGTTGAAAATGCACGTTATGCGAAGGAACACATGAACTTAAATGGAGGTACGAGATCGACCTTTCCGCATCATCCTGGATTTGTGGGGAAGGCCCCTAGGACCTTCTCCAGGGGAGGGAGCTCTAGGCCACCCTCATATGGTAATAGAATCGCACCAAGGACAGTCACCACATGTATTTCAATGGCAGCGAGTGCATCATCCCGTTCATCACCAACGACGCAGGCAGGTCCACGACCGTCTCAGGGAGCAACTAGTAGGGGCAGGGGTTCCAGGGGAAGGAACTCATTTCAGAGACTGTCACAGAGCAGTGCGTAGGTTCCATCTCATGTTACGTTTTGGGGGTGTGGAGGACCCCATTACCAACGCGACTTCCCAGAGCTACAAGCAGGATTTGTGCATAGAGAAGGAAAGTCCCCGATGGGAAGAGCAAGTGGTATCCACCAGATTTATGCAGCAGTTAATAATAGCCAGGAAAAACATCAATCCATGGTGGTAGAGTCGTCAGGTACACTAAATCATTTCAATGTTAAAATTTTATTTGATTTTTTTTCTACAGATAGTTTCATTTCACCATCTGCATTAGAAAAGAGTGGGTTGGCAGCCTATGAGCATGATGACTTTAAACAAGTCGAGATGGATTTGGGGGAAAAACAAGCGATAGGACCTAGCATTGATAATTGTCTAGTAGACCTAGGAGTGTGTACTATCAGGTTGAAGGTATACATCATTGCTCTCGAAACGTATGACCTAATCATTGGAATGGATTGGTTAGAAGCCCATCGAGCTATGGTAGATTGTTTCGCAAAAAGGGTGCTTTGTGTTGACGATGAAGGAAGGCCAGTAGAGATCCATGATGTACAGAGAAATGTGTCTCTATGCTTTATCTCAACTATGAAGGTTAAGCGGTGCATGAGGAAAGGGTGTCGACTTTATGTAGTAGAAACAGTGAGTGAAAGGAAAGGACCCTCCTTGGATCAGTACCCAGTATTTTCAGAGTTTAAAGATGTTTTTCCGAATGAGTTACCAGGGTTACCTCCTGAGAGGGAGATTGATTTCACTATTGAGCTAAAACCTGGTGCAGAACCAATTTCCAAGACTCCGTATAGGATGACAGTGCCAAAACTTTGTGAGTTGCAGATGTAGTTAAAAGAGCTACTCGACTTAGGGCTAATAAGGCCCAATGTCTCACCTTGGGGTGCACCAGTAATCTTTGTGAAGAAGAAGGATGGTTCCTTATGACTATGTATAGATTACAAGGACTTGAACTATGCTATAGTGAAAAATAGGTACCTAATGCCATGGATATATGATCTCTTTGATCAGATGAAAGGAGCAACGGTATTCTAAAAAAATGATTTGCGATCAGGGTATCACCAGTTAAGGATTAAAGAAGGTGATATTCCTAAAACTTCCTTTCGAACTCGGTTTGGGCATTACGAGTTCATTGTAGTACCTTACAGATTGACCAATGTGCCAACAGTATTCATGAGCCTCATGAATGGTGTATTCCGGAAGTACTTAGACCGCTTTGTACATGTATTTTTAGATGATATCCTCATCTATTCCAAGAACAAAAGAGAGCATGAGGAACACTTGTGACTGGTGTTGTCTTGCCTTAGAGAGAACAAATTGTATGGGAAGTTGTCAAAGTGTTCCTTCTTAGAGAAAGAAATCCACTATTTAGGTCATATCATTTCCGACGAAGGAATCTTTGTGGACCCAGAAAAGGTAAAGGCCATTATGGAATGGCTAGTGTCGAAAAATGCTCATGAGGTAAGAAGCTTCATGGGGCTAGTAGGTTATTGTCGGAGATTTGTGGAGGGGTTCTCTAAAATAGATAAACCCATCACCACTTTGCAGTGCAAGGGGGTTAGGTATGAATGGAAAGAAGAATGTGATAGTGCATTCATCGAGCTTAAGAGGTTACTAACTAGTGCGCCAATTCTACGAGTGCCCGATATGGAAAAGGACTTCACAGTCTGCACGGATGCCTCGAAACAAGGGTTGGGGGCTGTACTAATGCAGGAGGGCGGAGTGATAGCTTATGCATCAAGGAAGTTGAAGAAACATGAGGAGCTTTACGCTACTCATGATTTAGAGTTGCAACTGTAATGCTAGCTCTGAAACTTTGGAGGCACTATCTAGTAGGGCGAAACTTTGAGCTCAAAAAAACCATCAAAGTTTAAAACATCTCTTCACTCAAAGGGATTTGAATGCCAGGAAAAGGCGATGGAGTGAGTTCATGAGTGAGTATGATTTTGGTATTTCATATATCAAGGGAAAAGAGAATGTGGTCGTA
Organism: Picea engelmannii; assembly: GCA_009831015.1. Classification (NCBI taxonomy): domain Eukaryota; kingdom Viridiplantae; phylum Streptophyta; class Pinopsida; order Pinales; family Pinaceae; genus Picea; species Picea engelmannii. Next base: position 274,321 of record ML788592.1, on the reverse strand, counting down.
GATGCCTTTAGTAGGAGACCACGTGTCTTCTCCTTGGTACACTTAAAATTCAATTCGAGGGAACATATGTTGACACAACTCCATGGAGATAGTTGGTATTTAAAGGTTACTTCAAACCTCCAGAGTGGGAGGCAACTTGATCCAAAGTATGAAGGATATAGTCTGGAAGTAGACAGACTATTAAGATATCGAGGAAGGATGTACATCCCCGAAGGTGGGGATATTCGAAGAATCATACTGAAGGAACCCCATAGAGCACTTTATTGTGCACATCGAGTTGTGAAGAAAATGTACGTAGACATGAGGAAGCTCTTCTTCTGGGTAGGCATAAAGAAATATGTAGTCCATTTCGTTACCAAGTGCCTAGAGTATCAACAAGTGAAAGCTGACCACCATCACCCGGTAGGTCTCCTACAACCACATGATGTTCCTATGTCCAAGTCGGAAGTCATTTCCATGGATTTTGTTGTCGAGTTGCTGCTCACATCTCATAGACACAATGCCATTCTTGTGATAGTTGAAAAATTGACCAAGAGTGCTCATTTTATTCTGGTTAGAGACACATACGATGTCATTAATGTGGCATGCGTGTTTGTAAGTGAGGTCATCCATTTGCACAGGATACCTAAGAAGATCATTTCAAATAGGGACTCCATATTCACTTCTAGGTTTTGGACAAGTTTGCAGTCAACGTTGGGGACTCAGTTGAACTTAAGCACAACTTATCATCCAAAAACTGATGGGTAAACTGAGAGAGTAAATTAGGTTATGGAAGACATGCTTAGGATGTATGTTATGGATAATCAAACCCATTGGGATAAGTACCTACCTTTGGTAGAGTTCGCCTACAATAACAGTTTTCATAGCTCCATCGGAATGCCACCCTACAAAGATCTGTATGGAAGGCCATGCAGAACACCGTTGAGTTGGGAGAGGTTAGAAGACCGAGTAATAGTTGGGGAAGAATTGATTCAAGAGATGGAGGAACAAGTAATTTAGATTAGGAAGAGACTGAAGGAAGCGCAGGATAGGCAGAAAAGTTATGCGGATGCACAGAGGACCGACCAAAGTTATAAAGTGGGAGATCAGGTTTTCATTCGTATCAGACCTAATAAAAGTACCATTCGGTTTGGGAAGGGGACAAATTTGTCACCTCGATTTATAGGACCATTCAAAATCCAAGAGAAAATTGGGCCCATTGCCTATCATCTCGTACTACCACCCCACTTGGATAAAACTCATAATGTTTTTCATGTATTTGTTCTACGTCATTATGTTGCTGATGAATCACATAAACTAAATTGGAAGGAATTATAGGTATCAGACGCAGGAACCCTCTTGGTAGAACCGTTACGCATATTGGACCGTAGACTCCGATAGCTCAGGAACTGTTTGGTAGACCAAGTTAAGGTCTAGTGGGACAAGTTTAGTCAAGGATCTGCTACTTGGGAGGATGCCGAGACGTTACGACGATAATATCCCTCACTTTTTTTACCACCTCGAGAATATATTTCTTGAAGGTTGGGTGTATGTAACGCCACCTTTTGACTTAGATAGTTAGGATCACCTGAGGCCTAATCAGTTTTTTTTTATTTCAGAGTGAAACTATTAATGATACACTTGAACTTTTAAGATGTAGAAACCTGTATGAATGTTTAAATGTTATTTGAATGATGATGGATATGATGCGATCTACTATGTGAATGTAAATTCTATGAATGTTTAAATTTTATTGATGATGATGGATATGATGCGATCTACTATGTGAATGTAAATTCTATGGATGTTTAGATGTTATTGATGATGTTGGATATGATGCAATCTATTATGTAAATGATAATTCTATGAATGGTTAACGTTAATTAAATTATGGGAATATTATGAGATCTATTTCTAACTTGAAAAATTTGATGTTAAAGTTGTTGGTACGTGGATACCGAATTGAAATTATGGTTGTATGCAATTACATGATGATAATGCATAGATATGTATGAGTTTGTGTTCAAACTAATATGCAGGTCATTGGGCTATGAAATAGCCAAGGGATAATGATAATGAAAGTGGATGTCATGAACACTGGCCGAGAAACAATATGGTATGAATCTTTGTATGTGAAATTATATTGGTTTGGATGCATTGCTATGATATGTGGACCAGTGCAGGATTTCAGGTGGTGAGACTGCCCAAAACTGAATAAACGATGAAAAAACTCCTAGAAACATGGTGCCACTATATATTCCATTGTAGGGTGTGGACCTTAGTCCTGTTAGGAGGGGTGGAGGCATTTCCCACTGTGTATCCTCCGAAACCTGGAGTCATGGGAGGATGGTGTTAGCTCATGCTCCCCTAGACGTGTGATGATGACTGCCAGTTGCCTGCTAGGGAAGCTTGGTCAAGATAGTGACACTTTCACTTACAGGTTCTATTTGGAGTTAGGTAAATATAGTTGACACTCCAAGATAGTCTAGCAGAGGAAGGATAGGAATGGAAGATGGAAGTAAGTTAGGGAGGAAGGATGAGTAGAAATAGTTGAGAGTGTATGGAGATTTGCCTTATGGTGGAATTTATTGTTTTCCTTCTAAAAAGAAAATGTGTATATATGTATATTCATAATTACTTAACTAAACCACAACTGTCTAAATAAAATTGTTGAGCTAGATTATTGTAATTAAGGGAATTCACAAACATTTCATTGGTTTATTATCTTTTATAAAATGAATAGTCTTGTTGATTGGATTGGATGCATACATAAATTACTATAGGGGTGATAGTTATTGTTATTAGTACATGCACGAGACTTGTATGTACTAGCTACACATGCATTTCTTGTACATGTACACTAGTATGTATGAGTTTTCTTGGCTTACTTACTAATAATGTTGGTTATTGGATATGAATGTGTGAACCATGTGTCTTTTCCCTTATATCATAAAATACTTTAACTTCAGGATGAAGTTTCCTGAAGGGTGGGTGTATGTAACAACCCTAAGTAATTAATCAATTGTCATGATTTAAATAATTGTTTAATGTATATTAGTTTAATTAATTAATTAATTCATTCATGATTAAATATTTGGTTAATGAATTTGAGTTTAATAAATTATTAATTTATTAAATGGAGACTTAATGTATTGAATGATGGAACCATTAAAGAGAAAGGGGATAAGGTAGATGACATTTAATGGAGATATAAGGTGGGTGAGACTTAATGAAGGTAGAAGGTGGTGAATGAGAGAGAGGGAAAGGAGGATAAGAGAAGGGAAAAATACTCGAGAAGGGACTTTTTGGTTTTGGGCAGAGCATCATTTTTCATAGGAGAGGACTGTATTGCTGATTTGGGGCTGGAGTAGCTTGCTGGAGGAGGGTACTATTGGTTTTTTCTTGAGGAACTTGTTGGAGTTTGGTGGAATGAGACAGGGGGCACCTGTTGCTGGGAGTTTTGGGCTCGGGGGCTAGGAATCCTTACAGAATCCTAGAGCTAGGGAGTTGGAGAGGCTCTGTTCCTAGATGGCTAGGAGGAAAAGGTTCATTTTTGGGTAGAGTTTGGGCAGAGCAGCTTGGGCAGAGTTTTAGCTTCAGTTTGGCTAGACAAAGTTGGGGAAACAACATCACTTGAAAGGTATTTATGTTCATTATTATGGCATGTTCATTATCATTATGATGGTTCATTATTTTACTATGCTGTGTATGTTACTCAATATGTTATTTATATCATGCTGCTCTTCTTTTTTTGAATTTTACTAAACCATGAACTGTTAATTTGTTGAATATAGAATCGTAAAGAAATAATGATAGAAATTTTGTGTTTAAATTATGAATTTTAGGTTTTGTTAGATAGGACTTTACACAGTTCTGTTAGATAGGACTTTACATAGCTTCATGGGTTGCAGGTTTCAGAGGTTGTAGAGGTCAACAATGGAGGTCCTGGCTTAGCTCGTGAGTGTGTGCGTGCATGGGAAGGATGGAAAGAATGGCTAGTGAACCCCCACAATGATGAATTTTCCCCATAAAACCGCATGCGCCCAGGTTGACACGTGGCTCTCTTGGGAGCTCATCCCTCTCCACTTGGAGTTTGTTCCTTTCCCCAAAGGAACTTAGGATAACATTTTTTTATTTCCCAAATCTTAGTCTCTTAGGAAATATATTATAATAGTCCCTTGGCAATAAGCCCTCTAACTTAGCCCTTTTTCCCAGCTTCTCAGCCGCATCCCTTTCCCTACTTAGTGGAACATAGTCCCCCATAACTATTTCTTCTTGGTTGGTGTACACATAACGATGTAATTATAATAATTATGTGAGTATTTACATATACAAAATCAGGCTCCCTGGCCTTCAACATCTAGACTATCCATCCTAATAAACACATAAGCCTCCCAACTTATAGACACTTGGCTCACCAGCCTATAAACATCATTACAAATCAGCAGGGGCTTGGCCTTAGGGTATTGCATAATGGAAGGTTTAATATTTGAAAGCATTGATCTAGTCCTTGTTGAAAAGACCTGGCACCAAAAGGTAGACTACTCGAAGCTACCCTTTAGGTGCTTCAAATGTCACGAGGTAGGCTACATTTGTTCCCAGTATGATCGTGTGGCACCCTGGATCTATAATCCCCACAAAACCTGGATAACCAAGTCCACTATCAGGAAAAAAGAGGTTGTGGACACAGTTTCAGTTGAAGGAAAGAATGTTGAAATCATCGTAGATATTGATCATGTGGTTTCTCCCAACTCGGTTCTAGGCAACATGGTCATGTGATCTTATAAATCAGGTATGGGTTATTCCTCCCCTGTCCCTGTTCCTTTTGACTTATCTGTTTTGGCTCCTGGAGTTTTCCCTGCAACATATCCCCCTTCTCCCCCTTCCATACTCTCTCCTACACCCTTGTCCTTTCCAGGGGATGCTCCCTCCACTAAGGAAGCCTTTCCCTCGGTTGCGCCTCACCCCCCTCCCCTTGCTGGAATGAATTTGAAACCTTCAAGGTTTTTCCCCTCTCATGCTCCCTATTCAGAACCTACCTTATCTCCCCTCCCAAAGGGTTCTTGCAGATCCCCCATTAGGGTTGTTGCTCTGTATTCCTGAGCCTCCTCCCTTGCCCTATCAGCTCCCAAGCCCCCCTCGCCCCATGTCAATACCTATTCTATGAGATCCAAGAATCACCTAAAATATCCCTCCCCTTCAAAAGGTGGTTTGGCCAACGTTCCTCCTCCCCCTTCGCAGGCAGATAGGAAATCCCACCTATCTAAAGGTAAGTAAAACATTGCCGTAAAAATTCAAAAAGGAACCTAAGTCACTATTACAAGGGCCCTTAGAGCAGGTAAGGCCCTTCGTTTTGGTGAGTGATGATAATGCCTTCTTTCAATATAAAAGGGGAAAGGGGGGGGCCCAAAAAATTATGCTTGAAAAGACTTATCTTAAGCCTGAAATCAGACATCATATTGATCAAATAAGTTATGTGCTCTGGTTATAAAAATAGGGAGACTTTCGGTCATTGGCTTAGGAGCTGGTCCTTCAGTATAGTTGATGGAGACACGATATTAGGGGGTTTTCTTACAGGTTGGAGCCCTGATTTTAAGTATTTGTTTTCCTCCTTTGTTTGATCCTCTATCTCAGTTAAGCTAAAGTGTAAAAACAATTATTTTTCTTTTACAACTATTAGTAATTACGGTGTGTAATCTGATAGGATCCCCTTCTCGAAGGAATTGTTCTCTACAAGTGTATTCTCTGACCCTCATATGTTGGTAGGGGGGACCTAAATTTTACCCTCTCCTTGTGAGAGGTTTTGGGTGAAAACCCCAGAGTGGATCAATAAACAATCTTCTTTATATCCTTCTTAGAGAATGTTCGACTAGTAGATCTAGAGCCTGTCAAGTTATCCCACACTTGGAGGAATTTCATAATGGAGGAAGAGGAGGTAGTGAAGAGATTGGATTGGTTTTTGGTCTTAGAGAGGTTATTGGAAAAGGGTGTTAAATTTAAATCTTTGGTATTTCAAACTATATCCCAATCTCTTTGTAGTGGAACTTATGCTTCAATTCTCCCCATGCCCCGCTAAAATTTAGGAAGGTATGGCTAGAAGAAGAGGACTTTATGAAGCTGTTTCATTCTACATGGGAAAATATCTCTCCCCTCAAGCTCGAACCAATGATGATTTAATTCAAAGCTAACCTTAAAACGTTGAAAGGGGCCATTAAAAGATGGTTTCCCATATGGTGAGCCCGGAGGTAACAAAACCTGTCTGAAATAGAAGAGAAGCTCTCGGGGTTTTATAAAACTTTGGACGAGGGCCCCCTTTCCAGAGTTCAACTAGAAGAAATCAAACTCTTGGAATTTGTGTGCTCCATGTGGCTGAAAAAGGAGGAAGAATAATGGTGCCTCAAAAATAGGGCCCTATGGATAAAAGTTGGAGACAATAACACAAAATTGTTTCACCAATTGATTAATTTTCGAAGAAATATCAATACAATTTGGGGGATAAAGGATGAACAAGGGAATGTAGAAAGATCTTTCAAGGAAATGGTTTAACTTGGTGCAAGGTACTTCAAAAAACTCTCCCTAGCCCCTATTGGATTCCCTATATAGGAAATACTGGAAGTTTTTGGAAAATTCCCCTCATTCTTCACGTAATATATGAATATTTCATTAGAAGGAGAGGTCTGAGAGGCGAAACTATGGTGAGCCATATCCTCCATGTAGGAAAAAAAATGCCGAGGCCCATATGGTTTTTTAGTTGAGTTTTATAAATCCTTTTTTGACCTTATGAAATATGACCTACTCTTGGTGGTGAGGGAGTCTCAAAAAGAAGGAAGCGTTCATTGTCCTCTAAATTCGACTTTCCTATGTCTCATCCCCAAAAAACATAACTCATACTCTTTTGAGGATTTTAGGCCCATTTCTTGCTGCAACGTAATTTATAAGTTAATCTCCAATACTATCTCAAGAATATTGAGGTCGATGCTAAGCGAGTTGATCTCAAAATGGGCAAGTACTTACTCTACACAAGTTTTCAATCGAGAATCATTTTCTGACGAATTATTTGCATAAGGATTAAAGGGAATATGAGTACATTGTTAACCATGATTTTAAACAATAATACATAACACATATGAACTCAAAATGGAATAATCATATGAAAAGACAAGAGAGAGACAACCAATGTTGGTAACAGAGCTCACCCCTCCTGGGCTACAACTTCAGACCCGCTTCAATTGGAATATGGATCACTTTCATTCCTTCCTCAAAAGATGTTGGGACCTTCTCATAAGTGATTACATAAGAGATGCCTTCTCCTTCAATGAGGATTCAAGGAGACTACTCACACTCATATCTCTCCATACATCAAGAAGGATAATTCCTTACATGAATAAGTCTCTCAATGCTTAGGAGTAATAGCACTATGGCTCTCTTACTCCACTAATTAATTCTTCATTACTCTCCTCCTTACTCTCCCTCTACATAGGGCTCACATAAGGCATTATATAGTTTTTCCTCACTCTCTCTTAAAAAAAGAGAATTAATTCCTAGATCCACAATAATAGGATCTAATTACAAAAGAGGAAAGACAAGATCCATGAATGTAAGATCTCAAACTATCTCAGGCTAAAAAATGTGAAAAGTCTCAAAACCACTCAAAGACTCTTCAACCAAGCCCTTGATTCTCTCAACCCATAATTGAGAATAATGGAAAATTGGTGTGAGGTGGTTTCTCACATAAAAACCAATTTCCATAATTACAAATTTAATGAAAAATATGTGAGTCTAATTTCCCTCACAAGTATTAATCATTTTACAAAAAGTATTAAATGCATGAGTTTTTTTTTTTTCAAAATCTCATTTAAAGAATAATAAAATGCATGAGCATCTCACAAAGCATAAATAAAATAAAATTATAAATGCATGACACTTATCTCACAAAGCATTAATAAAAACGTGTGAGATTATGAAACTCATAAAAGCATAAATTCACCATTTTCACCACTTTGTCTCCAACTTCAAATCAACTTGGTGAGAAAAGTAAGGTTCCTTCCATGTTTGAAGATTCGCCTGGATCATGCCTCCCCACAAAAGAACCTTTTGGTCTCCAAAAGAATCAACTTTATCTGCATGCAAATGTCTTCAAAAGGCACATTCCTTCAAGACTCCTTCACCCACGTACTTCAGAATCATAATGCAAAGCCAACACCTGCAAGTCTTGCAAAGCAAATTCTTGGAGAAAGGAAAATCCCTGTCTCCTTCACCTCTATTCTTCGAAGCTGAAATGTTGAAGCCCACATCTGCATAACTTGCAATCTGTAGCTGATGATACATGTATTACAATATTTGGAGTACCTTACTTTCCAAGAGTTTATAAATACACTCTTTGGACACGTTTACAATGGATGCCAAAATGGATTAGGCAAATCGCCTCATTCAACTTATTACAATGATGATTACAAAGAAGCCAATTAAAACTTAGGAGAAAAATAATGCCTCTCACTCTCTTCCTCACTTTAGATTGGCTAAAAATCCCTTTACAAAGGTTCAATCATCTATTTCACATAAATGGTAGACTCTATGGTCTCCAAAACCCACGAAATAGTGCACATGGCCATGTCAAAATGCAAAGCATAAATACTTAGTGGAAGATTATGTGGCAATAACTCCATGGATAAGCACCCAATCTCAGCGCCCTAGTTTCCATATGTCCTTCAATCAATATTACAAGACTATCATGCCACGACCTGATCAACAATGAAGTTTACCCGTCGTTCCACTTGCTAGGACTGCTACATCATCATTGTGAACAAAGAGTTTCATCTTTCCTGGAAACAAAAGATTCCTCCAAACCAAATGCATGAGTCTTTTGAGCACCAAAGAAATTCTCATGAAAAATATGTTTATATTCTCATTAAAGATCACGTCGAAAAGGAATGCATGTAATTATTGCACATAACAAAACATTTCTATCAGAAAACCAGATCGAATCTTTGTAAATGCATATGGTCTTCAATGCTTCCAGGAATCGAGTTTCTCCACACAAGCTCCAACATAAGCTTCGTTGACATCCTCAAACAATTACGCTTGGAGTTTGATTATTAATTGACCCAAATGTTAAAATATATCAAACAAAATTGGATAAAAATAAAAATGGCATTGCCACCACCAAGATCTTAGATGTCACCTCGGAATTCATGTGAACTAGTCACAAGTCCTCATGAGAATCCAATGAGCCTCTTGTGGATGCTCTATACTTCCCAATGTAGTATATAACATTGTCATCCACCCTCCAAGGATTTTTTAAGGGAGAATCAATGATACTTCTTTAGCTCGAGGTTCCAAAAATATCCCAACAGTTCTGGATAGTGCGAGACTGTGTGCTTGAAAAAGTGAGCACCGACTTTCTGTAAATTCCAACAACATCCCACAACTACATAGAAGATAGAGTAGGATAACACCACGTTTGGATGCATGATTTTTAATAAAATCCCCCTTCTGTATAGAGACAATAAAAATGATACCCTGGCCCTTACATCGTCCTTATTTTGCAATCTCCTCAAGGATTTTCCAAAACTCGATCAGTAATTTCATGCAATAGAAGTAACATGGTTGTTGTAACTAGAAATGAATACATACAGTCTTTGGAAAATGCAAACCAATGATGTCGTCCAAGAATTGATCATGTCAAGATCTTGCGATTTGTGACAATATCAACCTTCGAGATTGCCACTTCGAAAATGCACTGTCCTCCGACGATCAAGGATCTGAATCCATCCAATTCCTCTTGTCTCGTGATATCAACTCATCAAGGGAGACATTGTTAATATATACTATCGCAATAATTTAACATAAATCTTTCATCATCTTCGGCGGAGATTTTGCAGTATAAATATCACCACATATCAGACTACCAAGTGTCTAATGACACTAAAACCATGCATCCTAAGCCTATGCTATTTATAATAGAAAAATTCATAACTTCCAATCCCATTTCAAGCAAAGTCCTCACGATTTCGTTGAACATATATCGAAAATAATTGTGAGAGTTGTTGAGCTCATTAAAGTTAGTGAATTGACGCAATCCATGTAATATATTCAAGACAGATGGAGGCAAAGTGAACATGTGAATGACCAAAAATTATTCCATTTTCATACTCAACTGCACCATTATTAAGCAACTTGTGCATTGTTATCACACCGCTAGGGAAAGTGTAATCCTTCCCAAATGAAAACTCCAGCTCACAGATCATGTCCTGATTATTATGGTGTCTGTTCCAAGAAGATCATGGAGAATATATTTTTTCCAGTGATCATGTTAAGCATGGATTAACCCTTCCATTTCACACATATCCACAGTGATAAATGCAAACAAAGCATCCAAGGGTGTTTTGGCTTCCTGAGAAGAGGATAACAAATGATTGCTAACCTTCGTTCCTCTCTTGAAGAATCTTGGTTCCCACATACCTATTGAGCATCAGAGTGGTGTCTCCTGGAGTGTCTTCGAATGCTGAGCCATTCACAATCCTTAGAATTTCAATGTCATTTACCTGATATCTTTGGTTAACCACAGGCCCAACATGACTTCCTCTATGGAAATGGCCCATTGTGTCTAACATATCACAACATAACTCAACCATGACTGCATCCTCCCACGTGTTGTTTGGAAATGCCCGCCCAATGAAGTGAAACTCAGGAGAGGAACTATTAGCTGCTGCAAATGTAAATCATTGCAAAGACCATGCCTTGAGGATTTTATTTATCACCCTCACGCCATCTATGCATCTCTTCAAGTCCAGAGGGTGGAATAATAGTTGTATCGAACTAACGGATTGTCTCGAGGATCCGTGCTATGTATTCGAAGCTCTCCTCTTGACAATTGAAACCTCGAATTCTCAAATATGTTTCTAGTATACATGTTCTTGGGCTGGACGAAGAAGCTATATTTGATGTAATTTTGAGAGCCAAGATTAATACACATTGCCTGTATGCTAGAGAATTACTCGGGTGTAGGGGTTTTCAAATTTACGGTTGCACGGGGGCTATCTTTAATCCCTTTTCCTACTAAAGGTAAGTGTAGTACTAGAGGAATATTGAATTCTTGGTGATGTTCAGATCAAAGGTCGACTCAAATCTTTCACCCTAACTGCACCAAAGTCAATAAGACAATCTTTGATTTCTATTGCCTCTTCTAAGTTGGGTAACTCTTCTGCAAAATCCATAGAATTCTTATGTAACTGATTCATTACATCGACATTGATGTCTGACATCTTAAGGATCTCTTTCACTATCTCAAAAAAAAATACATCAATTCTCTCACCAAGAAGATTATATCAATGGAAAAAATGATTTTTTTGATGCGACCGAGAGTCTATGTTGCATGGATTTCCTTGATGCCCTTCTTTCTACAGCTCCGCTTCTTCTAGAACTGTAGTAGGAAAATTGGTCACAAGCTCTTTTGCAACCTCTTTCTTGGTGGGTGCTGGAGCAGGTTTATTCTTTGAATGTAACTATGGGTGGAGCTTCCAAAATTTATTTTCCCAATGGCCGCTGATGTTGCAGTAACTGCAAAAATTCCTTCGTTTTCCATTCAAATTCCTGACAAGATGACTTGGAAGGTGTGTTTTCTAATTTGTCTCACTTCGCATGGACACATCTATCTTATTAACCCAAATTTTCTTCATTTTATGCTTGGCTACATCATGGTTAGAATATGTAATGCATAAATCAATTTTCTTACATTCAAGAAAATAATTTGAATGACTTTCATACCTTCCAGAATTGTCCTTGATCTGATGAGGACAAGTTGGCTTGATTCCTTTCTTGGAATCTAATGGTGAAGACATGGTTTTTTCTTCAGCAAACTTTGAGCATTCTCCATTCTCTTTCTTGCCATAACCCAAACCTACAAATCATGGTCTTTGTACAACCTCTAATGGTTGAGTGACTCCTTGGCCATGAATGCCAATTCCACCTCCTCTGTATCACATCTTTGTGAGGAGCTTCATTCCCATGTTAGTTTCATACCGAGAAGAAATTGAACATGAGGAATCATGATATACCTCGGTTTGAGTTTGTGCATCCACAGTAGAAGGATCTTTGTCCTCCATTCATTCACCATGCTGCAACTTAGCCAAGAGATCATCCTTGGCTTGCAATTTGAGCTGCAATTCTTCAATAATTACATTGAGGACTTCTCCATGAAGTTGAGATCTCTCTTAAAGATCTTGCTTCTCTTCTTCTGCAACCTGCAAAAGTCTCCTCAACTATGCGTTTTGAACTTGAATGTTGTGATTTATCTCTTCTAATTCTTGAAGTTTTTCTTCTTGCTTCGCTCCTTTTCCCATCCTGCAAAGAAGTCAACCTTCTCTGATACCACTTGATATGAAAATAGGCGAGTACTTACTCTACACAAGTTTTCAATCGAGAATCATTTTATGGTGAATTATTTGCATAAGGATTAGAGGGAAAATGAGTACATTGTTAACCATTATTTTAAACAATAATACATAACACACATGAACTCAAAATGGAATAAGCATATGAAAATACAAGAGAGAGACAACCAATGTTGGTAATAGAGTTCACCCCTCCTGGGCTACGTCTCCGGACCCTCTTCAATTGGAATACAGATCACTTTCATTTGTTGTTCAAAAGATGTTGGGACATTATCATAAGTGATTACATAAGATATTCCTTCTCCTTCAATGAGGATTCAAGAAGACTACTCACACTCATATCTCTCCATACATCAAGAAGGATAATTCCTTACATGAATAAGTCTCTCAATTCTTAGGAGTAGTAGTGATATGGCTCTCTAACTCCACTCATTAATTCCTCATTACTCTCCTCCTTACTCTCCCTCTACATATGGACCACATAAGGCATTATATATTTTTTCCTCACTCTCTCTTAAAAAAAAGAGAACTAATTCCTAGATCCACAATAATAGGATCTAATTACAAAAGAGGAAAGACAAGATCCATCAATGTAGGATCTCAAACTATCTCAGGCTCAACATTGGGAAAAGTCTCAAAACAACCCAAAGAATCTTCAACCAAGCCCTTGATTCTATCAACCTATAATTGAGAATAATGGAAAATTGGTGTGAGGTGGTTTCTCACATAGAAACCAATTTCCATAATTACAATTTTAATGAAAAATACGTGATTCTAATTTCCCCCACAAGTATCAATCATTTTACAAAAATAATTAAATGCATGAGTTTTTTTTTTCAAAATCTCCTTTAAAGCATAATAAAATGCATGAGAATCTCAAAAATAATAAATAAAATAAAACGATAAATGCATGAGACTTATCTCACAAAGCATTAATAAAAATGCATGAGATTATGAAACTCATAAAAGCATAAATTCACCATTTTCACCACTTTGTCGCCAACTTCAAATCAACTTGGTGAACAAAGTAAGGTTCCTTCCATGTTTGGATATCCGCCTGGATCACGATATCATTGGGAAGAGTAGTTTGTGTTTTTACACAATAGACAGATTCATGATGTAGTAACTATTACCCAAGAGGTCCTCCACACCGTCAAGAAAAAAAATCTTAAAACTGCCATCCTAAAACTGGACCTGTGAAAATCCTATGACAAAGTTAAATGGAGTTTTATGTGTCTTGTGCTCATTCAAATGGGGATGGGTATGAACTCCAATAACTAGATTGTGGGATGTTTACAAGGTGCCTCTTTTGCGGTCCTCATCAATAGGGCCCCTTCCCACGTTTTCAAAGCCTCGAGAGGTCTCCTCCAGGGATTCCCCTTTTATCTTTTCCACTTCCTGATCATAGAAAAGGCCCTTAGTAAAATGATAAAGGAGGATCTTAAGTGGGGTTAGAGTCTCTAATTCTGAAGTGGTATCTCATCTATTGTTTTTGGATGATATTTTCTACACCTTTTTCGGATCTCAGAGGGACTTGTTTTCCTTTAAAAGGATCCTAAACCTCCACTGTAGTGCGATTCGTATGATGGTCAATTTGGAAAAATATTTTATCATTCTAAACCATTTCTTTGAAGCTGAAGCATCCTCCCCTTTTAATATTATCTTGACTCAAAGAAAAACTATAAGTGAAGGTTTAAAGTACTTGGTTTTTTTTTTTTTAAACTAGATTGCTATAGAAAGGAAGATTGGAGTTGGCTAATTAGAAAAGTGAAGGCTAGGATCTTGTTGATTAATTGGGTCAGTTGTCATTGATGTCAACCCTTGAAGCAAGTCTGGTAGAAAATTCTGGTAGCCCCAACAGTATGATTAAGGGACTTCCTTTTGATTGATGTATAATGGTATGAAGCTTAATATGTTTGTAGGTAAGACTATTCTAGATGGATAGTACATGTCATGTCATTTCCGGTGATACGTGGAACATCACATAACTCGTCACGGATAGAGAGTTATGGTCTAGTGAAGCAGAGTACCCTCATAAGTTATCCAGAAGGTCAAAGAAGTAAAATTAATTCTAGAAGCTCCTATAAGAAGTTGACTAGTCAAGTGGGTGAAATTAGGAGTTAGTCATGAGTTAAGTAGTTGCAATAAGAAAATAATTAAAAATAATTTAGTTGCAACTAGAAGTGGGGAATTTACTATTTGTATAAAAGTGAGTTAGAAGTGGACAAGTGGTTAGAAGTGGGTTAGCCCTAAAAGAAGGAAAGTGGATTAAGTTAGTTAGAAGGTAACCCCTTGAGGAAGCTATATGGAATTATAAATAAGAGAGAAAGGCTCTCCCATTAGCACCTATTGAATATCATTGAATATTTATTTAGTGAAAGGTTATTTGGGCATGTATTATTGATAGAGAAAAGTGCAGTAGGAAAAGTGCGGAAGAAAAAATGCGGTAGGAAAAGTGTAGCAGAAAAAGTGTGGCAAAAAAATCACGACAGGAAAAATGCGACTGAAAAAGTGCAGCAGAAAAATCGCGGCAGTAAAAGTGGGATAGAAAAATCGTGGCAAAAAAACCGTAGCAGAAAAAGTACGGTAGAAAAACCACGACAAAAACATCATGGTAGCAGATTTTTGGCAGCAGTATCGTGGCAGAAAAACCGTGTCAACAAAAAGATACAAGAAGAAAAAATGTTTGGTTTTCAGATGTGTAGTGTTGAACTTATGAATCTGGTTGAGGGTTTTCCTTGTAAATATGTAGGATGCCCTCTTGGAAGTTTAGGGCTTGTTGTAGAGTTGATCTAAGGTAGATCTACTGAAGTTTCGTATTGGTTCATGTTTGAGGGATTTTGGTGCAGGTATGTTGATGAAGTTATTGGTACAGATAGAGGTTGTATAATAGTGAGGTTCTAGCACATGGTTTGAGGTATAGACTTGTGGTATAGTATTTGAGGTATATGTGATCACATCTAATTGGTTGATGAGTGATGAGTATACAATGACAGGTTTCTCAACGATATATTTGATAGAACATGTTGTGATAGTGACATATTCAGTTTCTATATTTGGCACTTATATTTCAGAGCGGTTGGACGGGGAAATGATAGGTGGTTTTAGCCACCTTCCGGTTGTAGCTGGAGAACATAAGGGGTTGTAGCCTCCTTCTGGTTCTAGCCACATAATTGGGGAGTTGGAGATTCCCTGAGGTTGTAGCCTGGAAATTGGGGATCAAAGCCTTCTTCCAGTTGCAGATGGAAAATAAAGGAAGTTGGTGCTTCCAATAAATGTAGTTATTAAAGACAAATAAGAAAAACATAATGTGGTTTTCTCCCGCATTGGGTTTCCACGTAAACAATACTGGTGTATTATGTATGTGTATTCTTGTTAATTTTTTCATGCTTTATTTACTCTAGACTTATTGGACGATAATGGTATATTGATCATAAAGATAAATAACACTTGCATACTATGGTTAAAAGGATTAAAAATATCTATTATTGATTCACCCCCCCTCTTAGTAATCCAACAATTGGTATCAGAGCAGGTTCCTTCATAAATTAGTTTAACCACTGAAAGGTAGATCATGGAGAGAAACAATATGTATAAATATGGAATACCACAGTTTGATGGATAGAAGTATGCATTCTAGAGAAGAAGGATAAAAACATATGTACAGGCACATGTATTTGAAGTTTGGAAATCAATTGTAGATGGATACAAAGAACCAACAGTTCCACCAATAAATGACAACGGAAAGAAACCCAATATAAATAATTCAAAATCCACAAATGCAATTTTGAATGGTCTTTGTGATTCAATATATACCAAAGTTATACATTGTAGCTCCACCAAAGAGATTTGGGACAAAATTAAAAATATTTATGAAGGAGATTCAAAATTCAAAGAAGCAAAGCAAAGCAAAGCTTCAAATATGATAATATTGCAGCTTACTTCTTATGAGTTGATGAAATAGTGAATGAAATCATAGGATTGGGAGAATAAATTCAAGAATATGTAATTATTCAAAAGGTACTATGATCTCTTCTAATTAGATTTGATCCTAAGATCTCAACACTAGAAGAAAGGGTAGATCTAGACTCAATAAGCTTGGATGAACTACATGGAATCTTCACAACCTATGAAATGAGAACTGAACAAGAAAATCCAGGTATAAAAGAACCAACATTCAAAGCATCCAAAAGGTCAAAGAAAAAGGGAAATCAAAAAGAAAAAGAATATAGCAACAACAATGATATCTTAGAAGACGATGAAGAAGTGGCCAACTTTCTTAAAAGATTGAAAAAAGAAAGCGATGAAATTTATAAATATAAGATTCCATTGATTTGTTTTAATTGTGATGGTACTAGTAATTTTGCTAACAAATGTATTAATAAGAAAAAGAAAATAAATGATGAAGATGATTCAAATAAAAAACAAACATATAAAGGCAAAAGAATAAAAAAGAAAGTCTTCAAGAAAAGTTTCTACACCAAAGAAGAAAAATCCTCTTTAGATGAAGATGAAGTCATTGAAAGTGAGACAGAAAAAGTTCTATTCATGGAAATAGAATATTTTGATAAAGAAGACACCGAAGAAGAATATGAATAGGTAGAAGTTGACTATTGAGAAGAACTTTTGAGTGATATAGAAGTTATAAAAAGAGAAAAGAAGAAAAACAAGAAGCTCCAAGCAGAACTAGACAAGAAAGAAGACACTCAAGAACTAGAGAAGATGATCACAGAATTGAAGTTTCAAATAGGAGAAAATAAAATAATTGAAGAAGCACTCAAATAATAGTTAGAAAAAACAGACATGATCATTGGAAATTTGGAAGCAGAGATTGTCACATTGAGAAAGGATATTCAAAAGAAAAATATGTAGAAAAACTCAAAATTTTTGGATGACATT